>JBAJHW010000016.1:1167500-1285194 GCA_037013535.1 Intellagama lesueurii | reverse complement strand
TGATGAAGTTACAAGAACTGGACACTAGAGGGAGTCAGAGACCATTATAATTGTGTTTGCTGTAATCCGCGTGTTTCAGCATCCGCGGGGGAGCTTGGAACCAATCCCCCACGGGTACGGGAGTCCTCCCATACAAGAAAAAGGAAGGACGGCTATTACGACCTTTGGCAGAGACACTGTCGCACCAACTAGAAAAGAGGAACCGAAAAGAGAGGAAGGTACATCCCAAAGCAAAGTTTTAACCTGATGACAGGTCTACACACACGTGCACGCCCTCGCTCCCAGTCGTATATCTTACGAAGTTTTCAAAAAGAAGGAAAAGAGGTAACGCGGATGCAATCTCTCAACGACTGACCGTTGAGACCCTCCCGGGCGCCGGAGCAAATTGGAAAGTCCAAGAAAGAGCGTCATCGGGGAGTAAACGCACCCGTCCTTTTCCTTTGATGCCAGCTCAGTCCTCTCGATACCGTGTATTAAGTTTCTATTCCCTCTTCCTCCTCAGGCAGGTCTTATTCTCCCATTTTTAACCTGAAGAATGGCAGGTTCCAGGCAGAGGGCTACCCCACCGTGTCAGCAGTGAGAGAGCTCCTTGGTCCACGCTGCAGGGGCCAGCCACGTCTACAAGCATGTCCAAAGACAGTGTGCATCCCTACAGATAAATAAAGTAAGAAAAATAGATAAGGTCTCGTGTTTGATACACCAGTATCCATCACCAGGCCTTGGAGGGAAGTCAAGTTTTGTTCTGGTTTAGTCGTTGTGTCCGACTCTTCGTGACCCCATGGACCAGAGCACGCCAGGCCCTCCTGTCTTCCACTGCCTCCCGGAGTTGGGTCAAATTCATGTTGCTGGCTTCCTGAGCTGTAAAAAAAAAAAGGTGATAAAGTATCTCAGAGAGGCCATGAAATTGAATTAATGAACACTTCCAGAGCTCTGGAGGAAGGCAAGAGGAGAAGGGGATGACAGAGGACGAGATGGTTGGACAGTGTCATCGAAGCAACCAACATGAATTTGACCAAACTCCGGGAGGCAGTGGAAGACAGGAGGGCCTGGCGTGCTCTGGTCCATGGGGTCACGAAGAGTCGGACAGTTCAGGGAGGTAGTCCCATGCCTGCTGTCTATGCACGTACAGTGCTTTTTAATTAATTATCAACACCAGGCCATCAGGGAGAGGAGAAGCTAATCAGGGCTCCATCCTGGTGGGAACATGCAAGATGTGTGTCCTGGGGAGGGGGGGGGACGCACACAGAAGACTAGCATTCCCTTCCTCTGCATGAAAAGCCATGCTCAAAGAACGATTTCTGCTGAGGCTTCAAGCCCACCTCCTTGGCATCCAGCCCTCCGACGTCTTTGAACCCTCTGGCCACACATCTTTCTCCTCTTCCCAAAGACTGTTCACTTGCCTTTGCAATCAGGTTGCGGGCCCTGGAACAGGAGGCGGTGGGCCACGTGGCCCCCAGGGGGATACAGGTAGCCCACTACTGCCGGGTGGTAGAGAGATGGGAGGGATTTTAAACATGAGATCCAAGGATTTCTGATGAAAAATCCCAGGAACCGACTGTTCTTGACGGAATCATGTTTGCCTTTCCCTTGTTCTCTCCCACGGAGAGAGCTTCAGGCCCACAAAGGATTTAAAATAGCATGACGCACTGTGAAAAACATCATCCTGAAACCAGCTAATTTGGTCCTGGGTGAGCGAAGGGCTTTATGTCTTAAGAACAGCAATGCAGAAGCCTATATCGTGGCTCAAAATTAGTCCATCCACCGAACAATGGGATTTAAATTGCATCTAAAGGTACGTCAGGATCGCTTTCGCTTTCTTTCCCCTCGGCAGAAGTCCTGGGGCCGTTGATGGTACAGGCAGGCAGAAACCCCACAGGAGAAGCACCTTCCATTGTTGGCTGCCCTCGGCAGACATGCAGCAGCTGAAGCAGCCATGGGAAGGATTTAAAAACCAAAACAGAAGGAGGGCTCCACGGGGCCAGTCCTTGCGATGTCACAGAAGCCGGACCGGCAAGGGTTGGAAGGAACGGAGCCTCCGATACACCTGCAACCACCTTCTCATTGCTTTTGGGCCCAACCCCAAGGACCCAGCTTAGACACAAGAACTCAACCACGTTCTTCTCTCCAGCATCCCAAACCCTCAGGTTCCTCCACCTGCCTGCAGCCCTGCAGCCCCAGTCAGACATTCGTGGCTCTAGTTTCATGAAGCCGCTTTGGGTTTCAGCCTGAACTTTACTGAAGCTTTCCAAGAGGCCAAATCCTGTTCCCGAAATGGGTTCCGCACCTCGGGCGGCTCCTCTAAATGACAGGCTACAAACCTGTGTGGAGCCATTGTCTCCCACGTGAAATCAAAACCACCACCCTGCTTTCCTCTCAGTCCAATAACTGAGTGAATAACTGGAGACCTCCTGAGGGCTTCCTGCACCTCATTTCCACGAACACCGAGACCCATGTGGACCACACCGCCTTATCTGAAGAAACCGGAAGCGACCGGAAGAGTCCATGCATGACAAAACATTCAACTTATAAAAGACGGGATCCTGATTGTGTCTCCAGACATGTCTTCCTCCATTCCACCTTTACCTCATGGTTCCCTCAAAGGGAACCTCTTTCTTCTTGCTCAGCGGTCCTATATTGACTTCTTTTCCACTGGCACTCAGTACGTGAGTCCGCTCTTAGAAGGAGTGATCCCAACAGGATCAGCTCTGATCAGCATAGATTAATATCAGACCAACATGATTTCCAGCAATGACTGCCTCCACCCAACCCTGTGTCTCCTGTTCACTGTCTACCGTGCCCAAAAAACTGTCACAATGACCTTAGATTCTATCATTGTGGCTGTCAATTTATTTAGTTTAAATGGTGACGCTGTTTACACAGAGAGATAAAGAGAGAGAGAAGTCATAAAATCACAAACAAATGTTACCTGTGGTCAAGTCGGCACTGTCCTACAGAGACCCTAACAGGACTTTCAAGGTAAGTGAGATATTTTAAGGAATGGTTTTACCCAGTGAGTTTATTTATTTATTTAAAATATTTTTTGCCCCACCTTTCTCCTTAAAAAGGACCCAAGGTGGCTTACATCATTACAAGACAATATTTAAAGCTGAAAGCAACGAGTATACAAAGTTGGCTTACATCATTAAAAGACAATATTTAAAGCTAACAACAGTAAGTATACTAAAAAGGATCAAACGAAGACCATACTTTAAAAAACACAGTAAATATAAGGAACGCCAAAACACATTCAAAGCAGTAAGGTACATTAAAAGACCCCAACCAGGCAGCCAATCACTCAGGGAGAATTTTACTGAAGAGAAAAGTGTATTTGCCTGCTTGTGGAAGGAGAGCCAAGATGGGACCAGCCTGGCCTCCAGTGGGAGGGAGTTCCACAGTCTGGGAGCAGCCACCGAGGAACGAGGTTGGCCGGCGAGGACGTGGCGAAGAGATTTCTGCATCAAAAGCAAAAAGTGAAAAGGGAGCTTCACCTTTTTTTCTCCCCGGCTCCTTAGCTCTCTGTTTAACTCTTCTGCTCTTCTCTTTTGCTCTCACACAGCCTCACCATCTTAGAGACACCCACCACACGTGTGTGCACGCACCCTGGGCTGGAGCGTTTTGCTTGGCCTAAAAAAAGAACCACCTCG
The DNA here is from genome assembly GCA_037013535.1 of Intellagama lesueurii. Lineage (NCBI taxonomy): Eukaryota > Metazoa > Chordata > Lepidosauria > Squamata > Agamidae > Intellagama > Intellagama lesueurii. The sequence goes on along the minus strand of JBAJHW010000016.1, from coordinate 1,281,550 downwards.
CCCGGCAGAGGGACTGGGCCATGGCCACGATCTGAAACCCACTGTCGGAAGCCAATGGTAGAGCCGGCCCGATCAGCCCCGGCCCCAGGGGCTCCTTGCACACCCATCTCCGGGACACGATGCCACCTGAAACAAGTGTGGCCAACTGAGCTGCTGGTTTGGGGAAAGATCCCGAACGCAGCTCCTGCTCACGTCCCCAAGAACAGCTTAGCCTGAGAGAGAGATGCTTTCTGGCAGGGTTGGGCCGTGGCACAGAATACTAACACGATCCGCCATAGCTTGCGCCATGCCAGCCAACGGGATGGGCTCCTTTGCCATCTCAGAAGGTCTTATAGCTCACATGCCGAGAAAATGTGCTCATTATCCATCTGGGTTGGAAGACTGGGAGGGGGAGAGGAGAGCGGTTCCGGCAGGGCGAAATGGAATCAAACCGTGCATACTCCGATTATGGGCTGCATTTTAGCAATTAAACGACAGTGCAGCAGAAGTGGCATGCAGAGCGAAACCAGAAGCACGGTGAATTTGGGAGGTATTTGTTCTGCTTGGCTTTGTGAAGAACCAGGAGAGGGGAATCTCTCTCTCTTTTTTTAAAAAAATTATTTTATTAATAGCATTTTTCCCTTCCAATCCTACATAATAGGACAACTAAAGAGATGAAAACAAGAAAAATTTAAATCAGAACATAAAATACGGAATACATAGAATCCTAGAAAAGGGAAGTTGGAAGGGGCCTTCAAGGCCATCCAGTCCAACCCCCTGCTCAAGGCTGGAATACAAATGAAAGCAGATCTGCCAGGGGATGATCCAAGTTTTTCTCGAATGCCTCCAGTGTTGGAGCACTCTCCAACCTCCGAGGTCACTGGTTCCACTCCATCCCATGCTCCCCACCGCCTTCGGGAGTAATTTACTTTTTTAAAAAATTTTAGTTCTGAACACCACGTGTCAAGAAGGATGCAGAGAAATTCAGAGGAGGGAAACCAGGAGGATCAGGGGGCTGGAAACCAAGCCCTAGGAGGAGGAAAGACGGAAAGAACTGGGCCTGTTTAGCCTTGAAAAAAGAAGACAAAGGGGTGATATGCTAACACTTTTCAAATACTTGAAATATAGCCATACAGATCTGTTCTCAATCATCCCAGAGTGCAGGACACGCAACAATGGGCTCAAGCAACAGGAAGCCAGATTTCGGCTGAATATCAGGGAAAACTTCCTAACTGTTAGAGCAGTAGGACAAGGGAACCGATGACCTCAGGTGGAGGTGGTGAGTGCTCCTGTGAAGGAGGCCTTCAAGAGAAATGTAGACAACCATCTGTCAGATCTGCTTGGATTTGGATTCCTGCACTGAGTAGCGGGTTGGGCTGGATGGCCTTTGAGGCCCCTTCCCACGCGGTTATCCTATAATTTTTTTTTTAATCTGCCCTGAAAAAACACTGGCTTCTTTCTACCAAGGCTTTTAAAAATGGATTTTAAAAATCTGATTGTTAAAAGAGGTGTTCATTTATTTTATGCCGCTTTGGGAGCCCTGCCAGCCAGGAGAGATAAATAAATTTAAACGTTGGTGCCAATAATAATAGCAATTGGGGATGCAGGAAGCGATTCAGACCGTCAGAGCATGGATGGCCTTGAAATGTGGAAGGCAGGAGGAATACGAGCTTCCACGAGGAGAAGCAGTTTCCCCTCCTGTGTCTGAGGTTTTCACTTAGGGTGGCCACGTGTCCTATTTTGTACAGAACGGTCCTCTGTTTGATGGCAGTTCTGTTTAGGAAGGAGTCCTCGGTTTGAGGCACTATCTGGTCCAGATTTAAAGAGTGGGAACCCTAAGGAGGAGGGAGACCAGGGACCACGTGGCCCATCGCCCACATTGGGTAGCAGACTCAGCAACAGGTACACCCAGGTCACCTGGCCACAGCCCCCCCTCCCCATTAAGGAGAGAAATATTTTATTTCTGTTTAAAATGCAAAAAGGATTCCTAATTATGAACCCATGCAGGTAAATAAGCACACCTATTTTAGGTGTCATCTTTTGTGCTTAGTCTTCAGATGCAGCTTCTCTTGTTTGGGAGTGGGTAAGGGATTGTCCTGTTCCCATTCCATCGGACTCACCGCTGCTGGAGGCAGGAAGCTGGGCTGGACAGACATGTGCCAGGCCGTCTACCTTTTCTTGCAGAGTTCTGAATTTATGACTAAAACTCCTTACACAGCTGACGTACAGACACTCACAAAAGAGAAGAGTTTCAAGTTCCCCGGATGGTCCACCCCTTTCTCATTATCTGGCACTGAAGGCCTCAATGACTCACTCCGAGACATTTGTAGGAGAAAGAACAAATTTTTTTTGTTACTTACAGTTGCGAGCAGATCAACAGCGAAACGAACAACAAGCGGACTGATTCCGACAGACTAACGAGAGCAAAAGGAATTTCTACCACAAATTCAAAACTCTGCAACATTTTTTATATGGGCAAAAACTTCAATGAAAGGAAGCCAGAGATGGGGATGAATTCCCTTGGACCTACTGTCCCTGTATTACTCCCAAGGAAGACCTCAAGGAGATGGAATGGATCATCATGACACAAATCTGCCAGAGGAAGCCATCCATCACTGGGCTGCCCGACTGTGCACGGAGGTAACCCCATGCACAGTGTCTATGCACACACAGTGCTTATTAATTAATTATCCAAAACCAGGCCACGAGGGAGAGAAGAAGCCATCCTTCACAGAGACAGGTCTCCGCTTGGGGACAGCCTTTCATTCTGCAAAGCCTGTCCTACGAATGATGATGTAGATCATCACCGTGTTTCAATGTCTGTAACGTTGGCCTTGGCCGGGAAGGTGAGCAGGCATCAAGCTGGGGGTAAAGGTTTACCTCCTCACCCATTTTCCCTCTTGATTTGCAAACCCTCCTCCCAAGGGATGTATTAAAAAATCAGCAGGAGAATTTCCGAAGAGAAGCTGCATCTCCATTCAAGGATTCCCAGGCAGAATCCGAAGGGTGGGTTCTAACCTATAAACCCCCCTAAATGGCTTTAGGACTGCAGGTTATCCAGTCAGCCTCCAACGTTTGCACCCAGGCAGGGCAAAGGGGCTGGGGGTGACGTCCCTTAGCACACGGGCTGTATTTAGCCTTTCCTTCCTTTTCCCCTTTGGGTATCTGACTACTCTGAGTCCTCATGACAATTTCAGACTGAACGCGGATGTGTGACTGTGATATGGCTGACTGACGCCCTTGTTCGGGCTTTGACTGGATAGTCAAGTAGCATTAGGAACTCTACCCTCTTCCCCCCGTCCCCCTTATTTCCTACTTCTTTTTATTATGATTTTTCACTGTCTGCTGCTTTCCTTTCTTTCCAAATGCCGTTTTTAATTCTAACTGGCTGCAGGTGCCCACGGTTGCTCCAGACCTTCGCCCAGACAGGAAGAACAGAGCTGCAGAGGAGCCTCTCTGATTCAGGCCAGCCAGCCCAGGCTTTGGGGAGCCGGAGGGGACCCCTTTCCCCAATAAACGTCTTCTCCCCTCCCCACCTGCCTTTTACTACTTGGGGGACTTGACAAGTGCCGCAGACGTTCTGTGCTTCTAAATGGACAGAAGTCATCCTTGCCTGATTTTTCTCCCTGATCGGGGAACACATAAATATTTGAACCATCTGGAGAACAGATCTGTTCCAACCACCTCCAAACCAGGTTGGGGGTGGGTGGGTCTGTGGGTCCCATGTTGTACCGCACGCGTTCAGTTACAAATTGGGTCAAAGAATGTTTGTGTGCCCCAATACAAAACTCCCTCCTCCACTTTCTCTTTATCCGTCTGGGGAACCCTCTTCAGTTAACCGCATAATACCTGAGTGGAAAAGAATATTCTGCTGGGTACAAATTTCTCCCGGTCCTGCAGGGACCAGAACATGGCCACTGCCTCCAGATGGGATTCTGGGCTCATCAAGGGTCCCGGTCTGGCAAGTTTCTGGGGTTTTGCTGACCCCAAAGTCAGCATCCCTGTCTTGCCCTTCATTTATTTCCCAGAATATTACCAGATTAGCCCTCCTGGCTGAAGCTAAGATAGTCATAGTTCATCAGCCAAAAATTAATTTTATTTATTTATTTATTTATTGTATTTATATCCCGCCCAATTGGTCCGCTGACCACTCTGTTAAAATGGGGAGGAGACCGCCCCCCTTGTCAGATCAATGTCACCAATATGTCTTCGTTTTCAGGATAATCAGGTCTATCAGCATTGCGGTCCAGGTCATCTGCAAATGACTTTTTTTAAAAAAAAAATTGGCTGGGGTTTCAGCAGCAAAAGGCCCTGATAGGTTTAAACCCCGAGAGAAGACTTGGCGTGGAAGTCCCCGTTCCCCCCCCCTCCCAACTCCCAAACCAAATGTCGATTTTGCAGGGAGAACCCCGGTCCGGTCCTGTGATGGTGCTGGAGCAAACCTAGCCCCCTGCCCTGCCCAAATGGCCTCCCCCGATGTGACAGATGAGGGGCAAAGAAGTCCCTTCTTTCCGAGGGCCGAGGGGCACGGCTGGGCGAAGGCAGTGCAAGCCCACGTCTCCGTTCCCAGACCTGGCACTGCAAAACCTTCCAGCAGGAAGGCTGAGTGAAATCTTCCCTGACAGAAGGATGGGCGTGGGTGGCCAGGGTGCCTATTTTTATCTCGAGCCGTGCCAGGGTTGCAGGCAGGAATTGCTGGCTCCTTTTTTTGGCCCCCTCCTTTCTTCCCTTCCCGAACCCCACACGACCCACAAAGTTAAACTCAAGCATCCGTTAGCAAAGTTCACCAGGGGCTCCTTTTCCAATTAAAAGCTGGAAGAGGTGCAAAGGGGTAGAAAGGAACTGAGCAGGGCTGGTAGGAAACAGCGCTCTCCCATCTCATTTTCATCCTTGCGGCCTCCGAGCTGCAGTGATATAGCGCTAGACTCTGGAATTCGCGAACCTGCAGCGAATATACCACCCTAGTTTCGGGGCGACAGGAAGGCTCTTTCAGTGGAAAGGAGAAATCCTTCGCTTCCTGCAAACCAGGTGTTTTGAGAGCCAAGCCACAGCACGTGGGTCTCGTAAGGTGGCCCCAGTGGCCTCTTTTAAATAGAGGACAGTCCTCTTTGGGAAGGTGGTCTCTCGGAGGAACGGTCCAGCCCAAGGCTGATTTAGAAAGAGTAAACCCTAAGACAGAAGTTGGGGGGACCTAGGAGTTGCCCCCCCCGGCACAGCACAGTCTCAGCAGCAGGAAAAAGCAGGTCACCTCGTGCGCAATCTTCCTCTCTGTTTAAATTTTAAAAGTCCATTTAAGTGCACCTCCATGCATGTAAACTAGCATATGCTGTTGTATGCAAATCTTTTGACCTCTGGTTTTCGGCAGGGACGGGGGACTCGAGTCTTGATCAAGTTGGACTTAAGTCACACCGGTGACTCAACTCCGGGTTTCTTTCCCAATAATTCGGACTCCACTCACGATTCGGAGCCCACCTACTCTTCCCCCCCCCTTTTTTTTTTCCTGGAGGAAAAAGCTTGTTTTCAATAGGGACTTGGGACTTGGCACCAAAGACTTGCCAACGTCCTTGGATTTTGGCAACACATTGGGGGTGAGATCGGGGGCACCGGATCGGCCCTTCTCTGCTTGGTGGAAGATCTACTGCCTGGTGACAGTTGAGGTCGGAACCCAAACGAAGCGGGCTTTGACGAAAGGTCCAGAGAAGGTCCCTGTGGCCCCTGAGGCAGCTGATGATGGACTCAGCAGCTTTTATTCAGCAAAGCCACCATCATCAGCCCACAACGCAGCTCACAACTAGTGCAACAGCCGTTTCCTCTGTCCTTTATTAATTGTCATGCCTGGTCTAAATTGTATGTTTTAAAAAAATATTTATTTATCCTGTTCCTCCCTCTCAGGGCTACATTAAATCCCATTAAACTCCATGTGCTAATTGACCTCATGGACAATTGCAAAATTAGAAAAGACGTTTATGATTTAAGCAGAAGAACCCTGGGACTTGGGCAAATGGGGAGGACCATCACCAGGGGCTCTGGGTGCGCCGGCTGCCGAGCCTGCTGCCCAGGGGCTGATCAGAGTGGATGATGGAAACCCTCCAGGTCCCTCCCCTTCCTTAAAACGAGGACATCCGGCCAAGTTAGCTTCAGAGGATGAGCTTGGGACCCATGGGGTAAGGTCGCTCTCAGCTGGGTTTGTGTACTGAAAGCACAAAAACCCAGAGTTGCAAAATGGTGTTGGTTGTGTACCCTCAACGCTGAAGCTAGGAGCAGACACGAAATGCCCCCCCCCCCTTCTCACAGGAAATACGAGTCTCTGTGTGCGTCAGAAGGACTCGGCTGGATGGGAACTCGTGCCCTGGTGTTCTAGTCTAACACTCGGTTTCCCCTGGTGACCATCCGAGTCTCTCTGGAACATGTTGTGCATGGGAGGAATAGCATCCTTCCATTCATGTCTCCTAGCAACTGGCACTGATTGTTGCTCTGAAAGGACAGCAAAGATCTCGTCCTGAGGACTAGTCATCATGGATAGCCTTCTTGTCCTGGCCTTTGCGTAGACCTCTTTCGAAGCCATCCGGTTTGGGGGCCAATCCACAGTCCCTTCCTGGGAGTGAGGGCTGCGCCAGACACCCTGAGTCCCACATTGCCTGGATGGCCACTCGGTTCTATGCTGGTATCACTGCTGAACGTGCGGGAAGGGGAGCCCTGTGATGCCGTAGGACATGAGGAAACCCACTTGCCACATGGATAGGTGCTTAGCAACGCTCTCTCCTCCTTCCTGAAGGCTGTGATTTCAACCGTCTGAATGGTGGCGGTGGCTGCTTGCAGGAGACACAGAGGCAAACCAAGATAGAATCCTAGAATCATGGAGTCGCAAGGGACCTTGAAGGCCATCCAGTCCAACCCCCTGCTCAAGGCGGGGATCCATCAAAGCAGATCTCACAGGTGGTTGTCTAAATTTCCTCTTGAAAGCCTCTTGTGTTGGCACGCTCACCACCTCCTGAAGTCACCGGTTCTGTTGTTGAACTGCTCTAACAGTTAAGGTTTTTTTTCCTGATAGCCAGCCGAAATCTGGCTTTGTGTCGCTTGACCCCATTCTTATGCATCCTGCACTCTGGGATGATTGAGAACAGATCCTGCCCCTCCTTTTCTCAAGGCTAAACAGGCCCAGTTCTTTCAGTCTTTCCTCATACGGCTTGGTTTCCAGCCCCCTGATCCTCCTTGTCGCCCTCCTCTAAGCTTGCTCCAGTTTGTTGGCAAGCCTTCTTCAAGTGTGGTGTCCAGAACAAGATGAGGCCTAACCAGTGCCGAATAGAGGGGAACTGGTACCTCATGGGATTTGGAGACTAGATTTTTGTAAGTAAAGGGCATAGGACCACTGTGTGTGGTCCACCCCTAGCTTAGCGACACACTATGCACAGTAATAGTTCATGTTGTGGGTCTTGATTCTTCTACCATTCAGCTTCACAGGATGGCCCTCCGTGATGGGGTTCTCGTTCTAAGTCTAGCAGTTCCTCCTCTTTGAGGCCATTGGTGAACACAACATCGTTAACAGAACTTTTCCTATCGTTAGGAGGGCATGGGTGCCCCATAACGTCTGTGGGACCAACAAAACGGTTTAACATGGGCGAACCAGCCCATAACGTAGAGAGTTCCATCTGGTTTGCGCTCTCTCTTGACGTGGAGACATTCCCGAATCGTTCTCGATTGTTCGGCTTCCTCCGAGGGGTGCTCCTGGCTGTGCCTAGGGTCCCACAGCACGGGTGATGTGCCCACTCTCCTTCGTGCGGTCTCTCTCCAGGAGGGACAGGCTCCGGCCGCGCCACCTTCCTCCAGGGACCCTTCCCCCTGGGGTAACCAAGGACCATCCATTCTAATGGATCCAGCTCCCCTAACTGTACTTCAACACCTGTTCCTCCACGTCCGCGTGCGGGTCTTGCCCCCTCTTGTCCCTGTCCTTTTCCTCTCTGTTTGGGAAAGAGAATCCACGAGGTTCTTCTCCCTTGTCTTGTCTTTCACTCTTCTTTTCACTTTCCTCCTCCCTCGGGTCTGTCCACTCTTCTGACCTCCAACTCCTCTGTCTTCCAGCCTTTTCCTCCCACTCTGTCGTCCTCAGAAAACCCTCTACTCTTGGCTGTTCTCCTCCTGTCTTCTCCCTAACCTGGTCATCTTTAAGAGATATCTCTGGCACTCCCTTGGGTAATTTAAGTAGCGCTGGGTCGCCCCTTTCCTCCCGAGACAATGGAGGAGACGGCTCACTTCTAGAAATGCCCTCTCTAATGAGGTCCTCTTCACACCCTCGTATTTTTGCATCACGATGAGAGAAGGAGCCTTTTCCCATTTTCGCCACACTGGGAATCCTTTTAAAAACCATCTCCCCCATCCTTTTTCTTATGGAACCGTTCTGCCGGCCTCTTTGCCTTCTTGCCGCCTCCTTTCTGCCTCCTTCTTGTTCACTGTTAACACTTGGAGCTTCCTTCTCTCCTCCATGGACTCAGAACCCAAGACCACCTTTGTTCGTTGAGTGAAGGGTCTCTCTTGTCCAGCAAGAACTGCCTGAGAGCTTAGAAAGACAGCGAAAAATGTGTCTCACCACAGAACCTGGGACTGTTGCCTTTTGGGGCTACGAAATAATGTTTCCTTATATTCTGTTTTTCTTTTTATGCCAAGTTTTTTTTAATCATCTTCAAGATGACAGATCTGCATACTTTGCAAAAAAAACACACAAAAAAACCCCAAACCAGACCTAAATTCTCCCCCGTTCTAGTTGTCCAGATGGGTCCCCATTTCCAAAAATCCTTCTCACACAGAGAGAAACAGATGCACCCATGCACATACAGGCGAAGAACCAGCCCCAGAAAAGTCCTTCTCCCCCACTCCTGCATATTCACATGAGCTGCTTTTGCAGGAAACGGCCGAGGGCGCCTGTTTTGTGGACCGCAGTCCAACCTGCAGGCAGAACCCCAGTGCAGAACCCCGCTTGGCTGTCTCATCGTCTACTTGGCCATAAAGCTCTAAGCTTTGCAATAAATTTCTCAACATTGGTAACGGCTCGGCTGATTTTATTGCTAGCCTGTGCTGCTATATCCTTCCTGCGCTGTGCCATGGGGAAAAGAGAGCCGGAACAAGGACCTTTTGCTGTGATGGTGAGCCAGGGCAGAGTTGATCAAGGTCAACACACCGAAGCAAAGGTCAATCATCCTACGTGCTACAAAACGGTAGAAAGCTGATATAAAAATGCTCATCTGAATAGAACAGAAGAGCCTCGGCCAGCATCACCCACTACCCTCCCCAGTCCCTCCGCAAGCTGAGAGAAATTTTGCTTCAACCTCCTGGTTGTTACTGATGCAAATCCTGCGGAGGGAAGGAAGACCGACATAAAACCGCTTAACAACAGAAAAGCAGAAGGAAGGGGAGGAGGATTTAAAAGCACTGCAGCTGTGAAAGACAACGTGTTCCCGTCTCTCCCCACAGAAGCTCAGGCGCGACAAGATTGCTTCAGAAGTGAGATGTCTTTCTGACGGGCATCTTCATACCTTGTGTCACAGGATCCGTTGTGGCATCTGACTAGTTCAGCTGAGGTCGAGCTGAGAAAAATGGGACATGTGGTCCTTGCACACCATCCCAAAATTGGGGGGGGGGGGGAATAATATCTTTATTGGTTTTAGTGATCTAATAAAGGTGCGATCCACCCTTGTTCTGGGGGCTGATTAGCGCCAGCTTGGCCTGCCAAAGAAACATACTTTAAAAAGAGCAGTTTCTCCCTAATTACAAGGCAGACCGGGACATCCAGCTGATTAAGAAATCACGTCTGTGCCTCCTGTGATGCCCAGGTGGGCCAGGTGTGTCTAACCTTGCTTTTTACAGGTCTTGCCAGCATGGGCAAGAGTGACGAACGCTGGGTGTTGCGAGCCAACAACATCTGGAAGACTCCACTTCTCCCATCCCTGCTGTAAAGCTTCGTGTTAATCATGGTTTGTCACTCCACCCCGCAACTGCATCACAGATGATCCACAAACCATGGTTTGTCTTCATCACCTCTGGCATGTTTCTGGGCACTTTTGTCAGCTCCTGGTTTTGAGGTTGAAGGTGGGGGAGGGCTGGGGAAACAAGCCATGATTGCAGAATTAGGTATCACAACAAGCCATGATTTAAGCCTAATAGCATACTCATAGTTCAAGCAAGAAATGATAACCACTGAATAGCACATTACGTGTAAAACATGTTAGAGATAATATTGAACACGTGTAGAAGAAATAGTAGACATAAAAGATGACATCTTTCAATAAGAATGCACCTGCTTGCAGTATCAAGAAAGAGCATAATTTCTTATTCCATGTTCTCCGTTTTTGCTTAGCTAAACAAACAATTTGCAGGTAAAAATTAACAGACTTTAATATAAAATATGTAAAATTATAAAATGTTTGACACATGAAATATGGGATGAATGAATTTATTTATTACGGTCGGGTGACCAGCTCATAAAACATATTTATGTCTAAAATATGCAAAATGCAATTTAAAAATATACAACCAATTCATAAAACATATTATGTGGTTAAAATATTCAAAATGCAATTTTAAAAGTGTACAGCCAGTTCATAAAAGATATTATATGATTAAGATATACAAAATGTAATTTTAAAAATGTACAACAAATAATTAATTGTGTACTGGTTGTAAAATATGGGGAGAATCAAATACAGCATTTTTATAGCTATCCTTTGAACAATTGGATCGTCTAGGGCAAACTGGTTTGGACCGGATCTTTGGGTTATAGGGAGTCCTTCCTACATATTTGTAAAGATCTGTAAATATTTCCTCCCTTCGGTTGGGACCACAACATTTCTCTACGCTCGACAATAAACCACCCTCATGCTAAAACCAGTCAACTCAGAAGACTATAAGGGAGCGCTGTGCCATTGCTGCTGCACAAAATTTTGCTGCAGAGCATGTAATAAGGAAGTCTTGATCAGAAAGAAGTCGCTTGATATAAAATTCATCAGGTCTCCCTGGATATCTGAGAATGATTGGGCTCAGGAGGTTGGTCCGTAGATCTCTATAGAAAAGACAGTACAGTAACATGTGACCTACAGTTTCCACTTGGCCATCATTACACAGACACAGGCAATCCGAGATAGGTATATGTTGAAATCTTCCCTCCATGGGATGCTTCACTATGAATGATCATGCTGAAATATCTCATTTTAAGTTTAAAAAAAATAATTTTTTTTAACTATATTTAACATTATTAATTGAAGTGGGATCTGGAAGAGTTCTAGTTCTAATGGGTTAAGATATTCACTAAGTGAAGCACGGGGCAGTCATCCCTTCACACATTAATCTACCAACTCACAGGGTAGTTAGCAATCGGAAAGCCAACCATGTATTCACTGGAGGAAAGGCAGGAAAAAAGGCTAACCAAAGAACGTGTTTCATGCAAGAACGGTAGCCATTGTTTCCTGCTCTGAGCCATGTTTTACAGAAACTGGGAGCCGTAAGCCCATGACAAACCCAGGTTTGTGGCAGATCTTGGTTTATGGCTGGAGAACAAAGCATCCATTGGCTAACAAGATGAGTTTGCCCATCACAACAGATTTCAATAAACCACATCATGGCTTGTTGTGATGTGTGAATGCAGACACTCGGGGGGTGGGGGAGAGAAAAGGCAGTAATGCTCAACCCAGAAGAGATGAGCCAGAGATGTTCCAGAAAGATGGAACCTGGAGCAAGCAGCCTTTTGAAACCACTAAAAGTGTGCCGAACTGGTTTTAAATGACAATTCTCAGAATTCCCCTGAAAGCTAGTAGGTTGCTTGAGGAAATCACAAATTGACAGACTTCTAGAAATGACAGCTTTTTCACCCAACCAAACAAGTTGTTATTGAGATCGTTAACGTACTTTTGGGCCAACCTCGACGCTAGAATGAAAGGAAACAAAAAGAAAAATGTTGGATTTGAGCTGAGAAAGAGGGTGTCCCATCAGACAAGAACTCAGGATCCCCCAAAGAAATGGCTGAGCGATAAAGAGATTGGAAAACAGATGGAACCAGGGGCTTCCCCATACAGCGAGGATCGATGGAACTCCCTGCTACAGGATTTGGTGATGCCCACAGTAGCCCAGATCTACCGCTAAACACGTAATGGCAAGTGGAAGGCAGCAGGAGAGGAGGAAGACCCAACAGGAGACGGATCGCCTCAGTCTCCAGTCTGCAAGGTCTAAGCAAGGTGGCTAATAACAGGGCCTTTTTGAGGTCAGTCATTCATAAGGTCTCCGTAAGTTGGAAGCAGCGTGGAAAGACTCCCCTGTTTTTCAGACAACAGATCCCAGAATCTCGCCAGTCAGAATGGGATTCTGGGAGCTGCAATCTGGGATGTGGAGGGGGGGGGGGAAGGGATTCTTCCTAAACTCTTCCAGCTGTAGCTGTCTAAAAGGGGATGATATGAATTTATGGAGACAGAGGTGCTGGGGAACACACACACACACAAGAGATCTTTTGAGCTCACATCTGGCTTGTTAGCTTCCCACACATGCCTAGTTTGCTGCCACAGGAAAAAGCATGTTGCATTAAATGGACCTTTAATGTAACCCTCTGTGATTTTATTTACCCTACATGGCCAGTGGGGCGATGAATCCGCTCCGGGTTTTGTTCCAAACTTGAAAGGAGCCATCCCAGCTGCTCAACCCTCTCCCCCGAACCACTTCGCCGCCTTAAATGGCTCCTTTAAGATTCAGACGGAAACCCGGAGCGGATCCAATGCCAGGCAGATGCCAGAACTGCTGCCGAATACCGGTGGGATGAGGAAGACAAGGTCCAACCACTTCAGGCTGTTTGGCTTCATGGGGAACAGGGGGAGCACCAAGCCAAACCCCCCAAGTCAGGGGGGATGGAAGAGTCAAGGAGAATTAGCAGCGACAGCCCTCCAGAAAGTATTTTTGGACGCTGACAGAAGAGATTAAATGCTTCAGTCTTCTCCCTGGATGGATTTAGGACTCGTTGTCAAGTGGTCTGAATTCAAATGACAGTTAATTCGCAATTTCCACACACTTGGGTTCTGCTCGGTGTTATATAACTCTTTCCCTACACGGTGGCCGGGGGTGGGCCTTTCCCAGGAGCAAATTCATGGCAGATCACCCACCTTCCACCGTTCCAGTCTAGAAAAACAGCACCGGAAAATTACTGGAACATTAAAATTAGAGACACAGAGAGAGAGAGACGCAGAGAGAACGAGATACATATCGTTTGGAAGTCACTTTCTATAAGGAAATCCTTCCCATACTGGCTAGTGCATGAATTGCTGGACTCCTCCTTGTTTTTAAATTTCTTACCAAACCGCAAAACAAAATCTTGGCAGTAGGGATATGAAGCTAGCCTAGAAACTGGGGGTGGAATCGGGGTCAAAATGTCTTTTAAAATGCTAGAAAAGGCCCTTAGGCAGTAAAACTTTAAGAAGTAGCAAGAATAATTTCCTGTCTTCTTTTTCACTCCTTTCATTCTGTTTGAAAATGTGAACCTGTTCTGCCTTCCTTCCACGGTAAAAATGAAAACAGAAACTTATTATAGGGAATTGCATGATATGGAAATGATTGCTTTCCAAGATGGTGCACATGCATGCACACCCCTCACTCTGTTTTTGCTACCCAGAGAACCCCTCATGCTCTCCTTGCAGCAACGTACATCAGGCCGGAATGGAAGATGGGGGCCAACCAAGCATCGCCTAGAAAACCTTGTGGCCCAGTGAGGATTTGAACTCTTACCTCCCAGACCAAAGTTCAGATTTTGGAATTTATTTCTTTGTGTGTGTGTGTGTGTGGAATCGACAACAGCTCCCAGAATCTTACAGTTGCCGTGGCTAGTTCTGTTCCTAAGAACGAACATTTCCATGTATTCCTGCCTTGACCGGGGGGGGTTAGACTGGATGGCCTTAGAGGCCCCTTCCAACTTCATTATTCTATTATGCTTTGCCCGAGTATCTTTGCTACACCTCACTAGACTTTTGAGGGGGTCAGAATTCACACTGTTATGGATTACTTCCTCTACAAAATAACACGTACTTAATTCAGATCAGGACTGAAGGAATCAGAACAGGTCCTTCAGAGCAAAAATACGTCACTGGAGACCATCCATTGGATGCTGCTTACAATTACTATGCATGGAGCTGAAAGCTGGACAGTGCAGAAAGCTGATTCTTTTTTTAATGGACTCGTTTGAAATGTGGTGTTGGACAACAGCTTCACGGATACTGTGGGCCACCAGAAAGAGAAATAAGTGGGTTCTAGGTTGAACAAAGGATGAACTTTCACCAGATGCTAAAATGAGGATGCCAACTAGGCTTATTATTAAAAGCACGACTCATGGGAAAAGACCATAATTCTGAGACAAGTGGAAGGCAGCAGGAAAAGAGGAAGTCTGAAGGTGAGAGATGGATCGACTCCATAAAGAAACCACAGTCTTGAGTTTGCAAGACCCAAGCAGGGGCTGTTAATAACAGGACCTATTGGAGGTCATAGGGATGCTATGAATTGGAAGTGACTTAACAAGTGGTGGCATTTGACCTGAAATCGTTAGTGTTCAGCCATCCCACCCACCCCTAATTAGTCCAGCTCTAATTAGGCCTACACAGCAGCAAATGCTTAACAACCCATTCCCCTTTCCCTTCCTTGCGCTCCTGTTCCCCTTTTTACAGGCTCAAGAACTGAGGCGCGTTGCTCCTGAATCGATACATACCTCGCAGAAGAAAAAAGAAAAGAGGAATAAATCTAAGAAATCCCAGCTGGTTTCTCCCACTGAGAGGCTGATCGGTCTCTCTGTCAGCCTCACAGGGGGGTCATCAAGGCAGAGATGGCCCGTCCTTCCCACCGCAACCCAGGGGAGAGGCACGGAGAGGCAGCAGGTAATAGAGCTCAGTGGGTTGGAGCACCTGGCAGCTAAGTCAGGAGTTCGAATCCCCACCGTGCTTCCGGGAAAGGCGGCAAACAAGACCCACCGGGGCATGGGAGGCTAATGGCACCCCATGCCTTACCCTGGCTTCAGAACGTCACCTGATAGCGACACTGGGAGATCACTTCGGGGTACTTTAGACCTATAAAACACCCTAATTAAACATGGAGACCTAATAAAATACGGAGAGGTTGAGATTAGCTTGAGAGGTATCAGAGACAGAGCCGAGCCCGCGATGGGCTGAACATCACCCGCCGGCTGCACGTTGCCCACCCTTGCTTTCGACCCTCCCCACCAGTTAAAGAAGTATTTCCATCACAACCAAAGAAGCCCATTTTGATGAAAAAGATGACCCAAAACTGTTTATTGGACCAGCAGATGCCAGGAAATAAGCAGGCCCTCAGTTCTCCAGGATGGCCTTGTAAATCCACCTCTGAAAGTTGGCCACCGCCGTGTAGACGCCCGGGTACTTGGGGCTGGCACAGCTGTGGCCCCAGGAGACAATCCCGAAAACACGTCCGTCGCAGACGAGCGGCCCCCCAGAGTCGCCCTGGGGAGAGAAGGGGGCAAAAACGCAGCGGGTGAGGCCGAGGCGAAAGATGGGCTGAAATAGCTGCTAACGTGGTGCTGTTTTGCTTTGTTGTTTTTTTTAAACTCATGATTGAATTAGTCTTTTTTTTCTTTTAGAAACACAACAAGTCAACACGAGACAGGCCCTCTCCGTTAACAAAAAGATGGCAGATAAACATGTTGACGTATTGAAACGAAGAAGAAAAAATGGGGGACGTCGTGTTGTCGGAGGGTGCCGATTTTCTTACCTCTGTAGCTTACATTTGTGGTGCTGACGACCCATTGGAAGGCAGGCAGGGGCCAGCTTGGCAAGGGCATGGGGGCAAACGAAGGGAAGGTTGGGCAACTTCAGGGGGTCAGTGGGGTGATTTTTCTGCCCTTGGGAACCTCCGGGGGCCACAGGAACTCAAGAATGCCCCCAAATGATAAGAACACAAACAGAAGTGGCCAGAAATCTCCTCCTGCTTTTTTTTAAACTCCATGTTTTTAGCGTTGTTGACCAGCGTGGGCTTGGTCTCTGGGCTATTCCAAAGGTCAATGAAGGCTCTCGGAGGCTTCCCAGATTTTGCTGGAGAAATGTTTTTAAAAGGGAACTCCGAGGCACAAGGAGGTGCAAGAGGGCCACCTGTGATCCCAAGGCCCCGATTCGCCCATCCCTCAACCACACTTTGATGGGAACACGTCATCTTCCAATTAGCCTGTATCCCCTTTGGGTCTCTTGCCAACTAAGCCTAGGTTCATCTTGCAAAGACAAACCAAGTCCATTCAATGCAAGACGTAGAGGTGAGTCAAATTGTTTGCTGTGCCAATCAGATGTCTTCCACTGCTTGAAGGAGCACCTCTTCTAAATACAAGCTAAACTCTCCTTGGAGTTTTACCTGCTAAGAAAGCTCAGCACCGTATACTACATGTGGTTGTATCCCCAGGATTTCCAACGAGGAAACAGGCCTGAACCTCTGAGCTATCCCAGAATCTTAAGAGCCACGGGGCTGGAAGGGACCCTGTGGGATCATCCAGTCCAGCCTCTGGCAAGGAGGCATAGTGTGGAATCGAACTCCCACCTTCTGGCTCTGCAACCAGAGACCTAAAACACTGGCCTTCAGCTGCAGGGATTTGAACCTGGAACTATTATTGAGCTGAGGTCTTTCCCCTAAATGAAAGTGTGAATTTTTTTTTTTTTTTTTTTTTTTTGCCTATCACAGAAGCGTATGAAATTGGAATGCAACATACAGGAGGTGTCCTGACTTTAAGACTGAGCCTGTTTCTCATACCATCGTGCATCTAATGTCCGAAGGTCTTAAAAGCCTGCACACGTGTGTGTGTGTGTGTGTGTTGTGTGTGTCTGTTGTTTCGTCAGCTAACAAGGCTAGCACCATAAAACCGATTGGGGCACTTATTGTACCAAGATGGATATTTCTGCTCTTTGTAAGCTAAACACCATCTCTTCCAGATGTGAGGCTGCAACTCCCACCCGCCATCATCCTAGGCTCTGATACGAATCGCGCCCTGGCATCCTTGGGACGGCTGGACGTGGCTGTTGCCCGGCTGTTCCTTCAAGAAGACCCTAAGAGCAAATGCATTTCCCTAGAGCACTGGGGGGCTACCTGTGACTCCCCCTCCCCCTGCAATCCGCAGGTGGTACAGAGTGTTTCGGGCAGAGCCTGGAAAAGTTACTTTTTTGGGGGAAGCAACCTTCCCCATCCATTCCTAGCCAGCATGGCTGGTAGGAATTTTAAGGGACGTCAGCAGTCCAAACTTGTCCACTTTTACCACGAGCCTTAGAGGGCCAATGGATCTGAACTAAGGACAGGAAGACTCGGAACTCAAACCAGTTCTGAAGGAACAGAGCAAAGAAGACCCTCACTGGGTTTTAAAAGAAGTATTTTGAGGGGAATATATATTTCCTCTGAATAACCCATTTTCCTCCAGTTTGCCTGACACAGCCACCAGCCCTGGAGGTGCAGCCTCCCTGTCATCTCCCAATGACCAATCAGAAAACGAAGCACGCTAAATGCAAGATACGGAGGTGAAGCTAAAACAAACAGCACCTGGACAGAAGTGGGATGAAGCAAATCCAGCCTTCAACTGGAAAGCGAAGGGGGGCCGTGTTTACCTGACATGCATCTTTGCCCCCGGTGCTGAACCCGGCGCAGATCATGTTCTTGGTGATGTGCCCGGCATACGATGAGGAGCCGTTGCACTTCCCTGTCGGGATGATGGGGAGGTGTACGCTGCGCAGGGTGTCCGAGGTGCGTCCCCCGAAGGGGGAGGTGTAGCCCCAGCCGGAGACTTGACAGAAGCGGCCCTCCCTGGCCGTCACTCCTTGTGCAGGGAGGGGGACGATGGAGACAAAGGGGCTGTACGCCACTGGCCTGCGGAGCTGTTTTGAAGCATCGAGAAGTCATAGGGAACGACAGGCGGGCACGGGGTCCGTCTGCTCTCCCAGATCAAAGCAGCCCCTCAACTCCAGCCCACCCCCAGCTAGGAAAGTTACCTCCAAATAGTGATGAGTTATCATTCTGATGATCATTCCAGCTCCACACATCAGTACAGAGCTAATAATTAGTCCCATCTTGGCTGTCCTTCTGCAAGCAGGCCAAGACCTTTCTCTTCAGGCAAGCTTTCCCTGAGTGACTGGCTGCCTAAATGGGATTTTTAAAAAGGATTCTTGTGTCTTGTTGTTTTGAATCTGTTTTTGGCGTTG
This sequence comes from Intellagama lesueurii, assembly GCA_037013535.1. NCBI lineage: Eukaryota > Metazoa > Chordata > Lepidosauria > Squamata > Agamidae > Intellagama > Intellagama lesueurii. Next base: position 1,263,365 of record JBAJHW010000016.1, on the reverse strand, counting down.
GTTTTTTAAACCATTTTTAGTGGGGTGTTTGATTCTTTCTTTCTTTCTTTCTTTCTTTCTTTCTTTCTTTCTTTCTTTCTTTCTTTCTTTCTTTCTATCTATCTATCTATCTATCTATCTATCTATCTATCTATCTATCTATCTATCTTCCTTCCTTCCTTCCTTCCTTCCTTCCTTCCTTCCTTCCTTCCTTCCTTCCTTCCTTCCTTCCTTCCTTCCTTCCTTCCATCCATCCATCCATCATCAGTCATTCCGTCCTTCCGTCCGTCTAACTATCTATCTATCTAAAATATTTTTAATCTTCTTTTCTCCTTAAAAAGGACCCCAAAAAACATAAGCAACACCAAAACACAAAAAAACATAAGCCAACACCAAAGAAACAAGGCACAAGAATCCATTAAAAAAACACCCGCTCAGGCAGCCAGTCCCTTAGGGAAAGCCTGCCTGAAGAGGTCTTTGTCTGCTTGCAGAAGGAAAGCCAAGATGGGGCCAGGCTGGCCTCCAGTGGGAGGGAGTTTAATATCTGTATAATTACTGTTTTTAGCATTTAAATATTGCCTTTTAATGATGTAAAGCCACCTTGGCTTCTTTTTAAGGAGAAAGGCAGGGTAAAAACATTTCAATCAATCAATCAGTAATAGCTGCAACTTTTTAATATGCAACATATATATGCTACTTTGGATACACTTGATTTCGTCCTATTTTGGAAGCCAACAAGACGTTGGTTCTCGGTGAGGAGAAACCCCCCCCCCCCCAGCCAATGCCAAAGATCTCTGGAGAGAGGTAAGGAAAAAAAAATCCTGCCTCAGTCCCTCCAAGGGCTGCCCGTCAGAGTTGGCGGGCCAAGCTCTGAGCCGGTAGAAAACATCATTTTATTTCTGTTCTGCTGGACCACCCAGGACGTACCCTGTTTTGTCCGGTTTCAACCATTAAGCGGGGCTGACTCATTACGAAGGAGCTCCTTTTGCTCTCCAGTTCATTCCAATGACTTAAAGGGAAACTACAATTGTTATAGGTTAGGTGGCTGAAAAATTTGAACCCAACCCGCTTCCGACCTACGAGGCAAAACAGAGCTAGGGCTGACCCTCGTTGCCCTCCAAAAAGTAAGGGTGTGGTGAGTTTTCCTCTCCCCTTTTCCCCTTCCCGTCCGATTTACTACCTTAACCAGCATGAGGTCTGCATTCTTGGAAGTGGGGTTATAATCCGGGTGGACCACCATGCGAGCGGGTCGGAAAACCTGTTCCGTGCCTTCAAATGCAGAGAGAGAATATTCCCCAGCTACGATCAACATCTGGCTGTTTCTGGAAGGGGTGGGGAGGAGAAAAGCCGGAAAACAGATCATGAAGGGAGAGAGATTTGGGACAGGTCCCTTTGGGCGGCTTTGTTCGTCCCAGCAAGAATGTTGATCAATATTCTGTGGCATCACACACAGTTCCCTTGCGACTCTCACCGTCTTCTCCACCGCATGCACGATACGGCACAGAACCAGCTTAGCAACACCTCAGGCCCTAATAATTGGCAAACCCTGGTCCAAAAGGCTGGCAGGATGGTCACAGGGCCAGCTCAAGCCAAGCCTAAACCCTTGGGGAATTTTAAAAACGAAAATAGGTTAACTTTGGCAAACTTTTGCCCTCTGTTCAGCATGTCACAGAATCCGAGAATCAGGGAGTGGAAAGGGGCCTCGAAGGCCATCGAGTCCAACCCCGTGCTCAAGGCAAGGATCCAGATCAAAGCAGACCTGACAGACGGTGGCTCCAAGGCCACCAGCGTTGGAGTGCCCACCACCTCCTCCCCAGGTCATGGGTTAGGCATTTTTTCCTGATATTCAACCGAAATCTGGCTTCCTGTCGCTTGATCATCCCTGCACTCTGGGAGGATCAAGAACAGATCCTGCCCCTCCTCTGAATGACAGCCTTTAGGGAATTTGAAAAATGCTTTCCTATCTCCCCTCAGACTTCTTTCCGCAAGGCTAAACTTGCCCAGTTCTTTCCGTCTTTCCTCACAGGGCTTGATTTGCTCACTATTTACCTAGATCTTAAATTAACAGTTACTATTCAAGTCCCCCACATCAGTTCAGAGGCCACTTCAGAGGGCTTCAGAATGGATCCTGATTCACTCCAGAGTGACTCAGGCCTTGGAGCCACGCCAGAGTGGTCACCCTCTCGTTGACTGGCATTGGAAAACCAAAACAGCTATAACTTTTTTTTTAAGGTCTTGCACTGAAGTACATGATCATGAGAGACAAGAGAGACCCCAAAGGAGAGATGAAATTTGCCCAATGTTGGACATCCGGCTTTAGGGGATGAACCGAGTCCATTTGTAAATTCCCTTTGCTTTTGCCCCAGAAACAAGTCAAGCGATACACGTCAAGCCAGACTCTCTCCAAATTGTTCCAAAGCGGTGCAATTAAGGAATTAATAATTCAGGCTTTGGCTAAAGGCGATGAAAATCCCGATTTGTTTTTAACAATCCCTCTTTGCCTCCAAAACCTGCAAGTGGCCTGGCGTTGCTATGCTCCTGCCCGCTTTTTCCTCAGAATAACCCTGTGAGGTAGGCCAAGCCAAGAGAGGATGGTTGGCCCCAAGATCCCTCCGGTCACCCGGTGAATTTCTCGGCTCGGCAGAGAGACTCAAACGTGGACCTTCTAAGTCTCAAACCCTTTAGCCCAAGAGTGGGTGACTTTGACACAGGTCAAAGGTTGCCACTGAGGACTTGTGCAAGGTTGCAACACTGGGGAATGTTTTTTTAAAAGCTGTTAAAATGAGGGGGGGAATTAGAAGGGCCTCTCAGGCTTTGGCTGTAGGTTTTTTGTCTTGCCAGGGTGTTAGACTAGATGACCTTCAGGGTCCCTTCTGTCCTTAACAGTGCTGTGATTTGATAGCGTAAAGAACCAAATGTCATGCAGGGCCCAGTCGGTCTTCCTTACCCAGCCCTACAGTGCGCGGCGGTCAAAACCCAGCTCCGACTGATCAGCGCTCCGCCACAGAAGTGGTGGCCTGTCTCCCTCTTCAGAGACACCAAGTACCTGGCGGAGTGGGGCGCCACTACGTAGCCTCCAATAATGCGCTGGGAGTCGCTGGGTGCCTCTCCATCTGGGTAGAGATCGTAATAAAGTGTCATAAAATAATAAAAAAATCTAGAGCGGAGAGACATTCAGCTTGCCAGGTCCAACTCTGTTGCAAAGGTGGGCTTCTTAGGACAAAAACAGATGTTAGCAATGGCCTGTGGTTGGAGGAGGGAATTCCTTAACTAATGAAAGCATCTGAGTGCACAGCAGGAGGTTCCCTCAACTCACGTAATTGGTGAATCAGCTTGCTTTGTTCTATAACTAGTTTGTGGGTCTAAAGCATGAGATTCCTTTGAAGGGTGATTTCTCAAGAAGAGCTGAATTGCATCTCTCCAACACTAACGGGATGGTAGGCCAGCGATAAGCACCTGCTTCTTCCCACCCATTTTTGATATGCACAAGCAAGCTGAGTCTGGAAGTTTTAAACTGGTCAGGTTACCTCGGCCTGACCTCTATTATCTTTTCATTAGGATCTTTTAGATGGGGCTTTCGACCCCTTTAAAGAAGAAACTGGGAAACCTGAGTACGTACTTCACACCTAGGAAACGCTGGGACGGGTCTCCATGAGTCAGAAGTGACTTGAGAGCTTGTAATCCATTAAACTAAAAGTTTCTCATTAAACTCAGCTCCTAAGAGGAGCCCCCATAAGCTCCAGATAATGTTCCTCTCCAGTACAATCGTGTGCTGTCAAGTCAGCTCTGACTTATGGCCACCCTTTTCAGGGTTTTCCAGGTAGAGAAGACTCAGAAGTGGTTGATGACCCTTCCCTTCTTCTGGGGTTGCCCTGGGACGGTGCCGCTGGCCCAAGGCAACCCAGGAGGCACGGTGGGGGAATCGAACTCCCAAACTCTGGCAGCTCACTCCCTGAGCTATCCACTGGGAATTCCCCCCACTGTTAATGTTTCTTAGAAATACCAGTGGACTTTGTCAAAGCTTCAGATCACCAATTTTTTGAACCACTGGGAGACTATGGGGAGTTCTCATTCCCTCCCCCAAAACTTATTTTTCCCCCAAGCTCTGGGCTTGATCATGATATAGGTGATTTGAAAATACCAAACTTTACAAGCTCAGAGTGTTGTTGTTTTTCCCTCCTTAAGGCAAAAGTGGCGAGGTGCTGTCTGTTTTTCTGTCTCTATTTTTTAAAATTGACAGTTGCAAGCATCCAATGGAGAATGGAAATGAGAAGAGAAATATTAGTTTCACACCTGGGATAATACATGTGGCTGTCTTTTAAAAGGATGGGGGACAGAGCCTGCCATCCAGAGCAGAGGTGTGAAGGATGATTTCTAAATTTGAGATTCCCCGAAAAAGGAAAGAGATTTCCCTCCAAACACACAAACTGGATTCATGTTACTCTTCTATAAGGACGGCTGCTGTTTTACTGCTTTGCTTTCAAACTCCTGGTTTTTATTTTGTTGGCGTAATTTTATGTTGCCAGTCTGGAGAGAAAGACGGTACAAAAACACATAGTCTTGAATTAATAATAGATGGGGTTGAAAGTGGCCTTATTTCTGAATCTGACCACTTGGGCATCACATCCTGCTCCGGCCAGCTTCCACCTAATGATTAGACTCCTAATGGATCTTAATTGGCCAACTAAGACCAATCCATCCCTAAATACTTTGCAAACTGCATCACACCAGTGATCCTTCACAACAGTCTGTTGCTGATGGAGAAATCCATTTCCCCTCCAGCTCGGGTGAGGACTGCTCCTAAACTGGGCCAAACGTATACATTATAGATGACCCATCAGCAGATCCTTAAGTGCTGATCGTGTGTGATTGTCACATACGCAATTTGTTGGCGTGATGAAGAGAGACTTTTTCTGGGCTATGGTGACTGTCAATCTATCCAGCACTAACCAATCATTTCTTCCTGCCTCTGAATTCAAAGAGAGTCCCGCCTCTCTGCCTAGTGTTCCTTTCCCTCTCTTTAAGGTAAAGGTAAAGGTTCCCCTTGACATTTAGTCCCTCTCTTTAGTCTTTGGGAAATCAGGGTGTTTGTTTGTTTGCTGTTGATCTGCTCACAACTGTCTCAGAGTGAGTTATTGGGACCTTGAAGTGCTGGCTAATGAGAAAGGGGTGGACTATCTGGGGAACTTGAAGCTAGTCTGCTCTGTGAGCCTCTGCACTGTACTTCCACTGCGCAGAACAAGAAATGTAAAACTCTGCAATAGTGACATGGTGCAACATGCATCCATTTCCCCCCCCCCCCCTGCTTTGGAATTCTTTGGCCTTCCAGTTTTTTCCCATTCTGAATGTGAAGAAATGTGTGGATTTGGGGAAATTTGCTGAAATGAAATGTGCTGGTATTTCTAGGCTAGACAGACCAAGACCAGATTGGGTTTGTCTTGTTTTTCAGGTCTTTGTCTCCAGAGCTAGGGACTTACGCAAGGCCCATGATGCTGCGAGCATTCTTTCTGAGCTGAGAGTGATGGAGCACGGAGCTTTTGAGAAGCGAGTTCTAAAAAATGGCATCTGGCATGAACTGTGGTCTCTTCCAGAGGGATCATTTGTTCTCCTTCAAGTATCAAGTTCTTACACTCATGATATTAGTGGTATTTTTCCCTACCATCCATTTCCCTACCTTCTCTTGCTTCACACAGTGCAGAAAAATGATTTCAGAAATATTTTTTTAAAGACAAGAGGAGTGGATGCAAATCCCACTTGAGCCTACACTTCTGGCATCACTGCTGGGAATAAAAAGTGCAAAAAGGAATCTGGAGACAGGCTGGATTTTTTGATGCTATTCCAATATTATAGTGCAGAATATTATAATCTCCGTTGATTCACACTGATTTCCTGAATTTTATCAGACAGCTTTGAGGAGTTTATTCAACCCATGCACTCAAAGAAGTGAGTTGATGAGTTAATTTCATGGTAGCTGAGCTTGAACCAGGCCAGATCTTTTGGCCTGGCGTCTAGAGCAGGACCTCAGAAAGGTTAATGTGGGCGTCCCCTTTGTATTCCTCTGGTTTCTCAACCAGAGAGAAAGGGACCCGTCCTTTTCCCTTCCCAGTCTGAACAGTCAGTCCTCCAGCCCTTCTTAGCAAGGAGAAGAGAGAGGCTGGGCGGGTCTCAGAGGACAGATTCAGAGGATGATCTTCTCTCTGACATTAGCAAGAGGAGAATCAGAGATGATGCATGCATCTACAACCCTGATGACTTCGGGGGGAAGTGGAGGGAGGAGTAATAGAGAGAACGTTATTGATTTTTCATGGGGATTTTAATTGCCTGCATTTTGATCAAAAGGACTCTTAACTCCACAGAATGGTGGGGGCGGCTGCAGAGTTTTTCAGTGCTGGTAAAATTCCTCTAGCTGCGCAGCAGAAGTGCAGGGATTCACAGAGCAGAATTAGCTTCTAGTTCCCCAGAGTAGTCCACCCCTTTTTCCTCATCAACTGGCACTTACAGTCTCAATAACTCACTCTGAAGCATTATTAGTAGCAAGAATAAAAGTTTCCTTATTTACAATAGAACCGATCAAAGAGCAAACCGGCAAACAGGGCAGACCGACTTTCTACAATGGGCCTCGGCAGACTGACTGCTTCCAAACGATAACAGACAGGGGGGAAAAGAAAGCAATGAGGTGGGAGGTGGTGTTTCTCCTTGAACTCAGAAAGAACTGAACTCCAACAGGGACTGAAAAAACCTGGAGGTTAAGCCAGGCTGGCTTCTTTGCTTATTGCACTTCAAGGCACTCCCGAGCATTCAGGCCTCTGCCGGCGCCCTTTTGCGATGCCGTCGGCATCATCCTTAGATCTCATCAGCGCTAGAATTCAAGCAACCCCACACAGACTAACCAATCTGAACCTCTTGTAGGGGGTGGACAGATAGACTGCCAGACGGGCCTCTCTTTGGTCTTCTCTAAATCTATACCTAGATTGCTACTCTTAGCAATTCCACCTTCCACCTTCTTCCTCCGGGGTCAATTTCTCCCTGTTTCTTTTGTTCATCATCAGCAAGAGGCAACCTCCAGGTGACATCTGTGTAAGGGGCCTCCCACGATTAAGTTGAGAGTACCTTCTTCCGAATAGGAAGGGCTCCTGTCTTCATTTAGGCATGCCTTCCTTTTTCCCTAATTTCAGCCTCCAAAATAGTTATTATCTAGATTCAATATTCGCCCACTCAGGACTAGTCTGCTGCTTTCTGCCAGTATAAAGACCACAATATTGTTACCATCACCACTGTTGCAATGTTGATTTTTTTTTTTTGCTTACATCTGTCTCACACCCATGCACACGTGCGCGTGCGCACGCACTGTGGCTAGCCCCAATTACTGTTCTTCTCTTCCTCCATGGTTCTTTCCAGAAGCTGCAGCATCACACTGAAATTTGGCATGAGAAGGGAGAAGGAAGCTTGGAAAAAAAGGGCCCGGGGGTCATTCACAATCAAACCGTGCAATCACGGGTGCCATCAAACCGCAAGAGAGGATCACATCTGATCCTGCTCAAAAGGGTCACTTCCCTGAAAGGTATCTCCTGTAAGAACCACTGGACAGCTCAGTGGTTGAGGTCTCTGGCTGGGGATCCAGAGATTGAGAGTTCGGTTCCCCCCCCCCCCCCGGGCCTCCTTTGCAGGGGATGGATGTAATGATCCACACACAGGGCCCCTTCCAGCTCTGCTGTTCTAAGATGATGACGACGACTCTCGTGCAAAACTCAACTCCTTTTTGAAAAGGAAAGAGCGCCTGTCCCTTAAAATCACAGAACTTTCCTGCTTGGGAAGTGTGAGAGATTTAACAGGCAAAAGTTAAAACCATGGCTTTTGCATTAACAAGCGATCGTGCCAACAGATGCATCTAAACAATAATGTTCTGAAAATAAGGTCTAACAGTGCTTTTGAAGCATCATTTTGAGATGCATTCCTCTTTTTGAACACAAAAGCAATGACTATTGACGTGAGAAATCTAACGTGTTCTTTCCTGGCTCTGATCTAAGTCCAGGCCTTTGGTAGTGCACGGATCCTTCTTCAACAACAAGAACCTTCTGGAAATACCGTTCCGAGAATCCCAGCCTGCACGACAGAGGGCAGATCTCCGTTATCCCCGTTCCAGCCACCCTACCCTGATGCTCTCTTACCTGGCCGCATCGGGATGCTTTCGTGGCTGGTGAAGGAAGATCCGGGGTCCACGTCACTCCCGGAGTCAAACTTGAGGTCACCAGCTCTGGAACCGACCCCTGCAAACAGACGCAGCCCTTGAAGCAGTTTCTGGGTCTCTTAAATGGTTGTCTTTCCCTCTTTTAGAGATTCCCAGTAATTTAACCTTGGCTTCTGTCGGCCCCCTCCGCCTCCCAGTCTCCTCGTGGATTTTGCTTTCCCATTCTGGAATTGGAACATGTGCCCTTTGCTGCATAATTCTGTCCTTTCCACTCGCATATAGCTTCCTGGTTTTGTTCTCTGCCTTAATAAAACCCAGTTTTTTTAAAAAAAGGCCACCAGGATGCCTGCCCTAAGATACTTTTTGTGTCTTAAGGTTCTGCCAGGGCTCCTCTTGTGTAAAAAAAGGACCTTTTTTAAATTAAAGCTGTACGTACAGAGACAGAAGGCTAACCAAAGGCGCCTAACTTACTCTCAGACCATCCTCAAAGACTTCCCTCTCTCCTTCAACCCTAACCCCACCTGCTTTGCAGCAAAGAGAATCGATCACATATCACTGCACAACACATACAAACTTTTAAAACAAAACAAGCAAAACAGAACATAAATGCAGGAGAACGATTTATATGAACATCCAGGGAAAATGGAGAATATGGGTTCTCTCACACTGCGTACAATTTACAATAAAAGCACAAGAATGAAATCATTTAACATTCACCAATTTTCTGTAAGGCACCACATTCCAAATAAGACTCCCCAAAATGTTGCATTTAATAAATAGAATTATGCTTCGTCCCCCACCTGAATATCGGAAACCTCTCCAGACCAGTATGGTTCTCTTTGTTTTTCATGTGCTCTTTCCAAACATATCACAGACAGGAAAGAGAGCTTAGAGAGAGTCACAATTAGAGCTGAAGACACATCCGTATTTAGGGAGGTGACCGAGGCTTCAGCCAGCCAAGAGTGGCTACGCTGATTTCCCAGGGCCTTCGATCTTCCCGGTTCTGTGAAATCAGACTTTGAAGGAACCCCATGCATAAATCCTGAAGACCCATCACCAAATAAGAAACATCTTGTTCCCATCATCCCCCAGGTGACAGAAGTTTGTGCTGTGGTACTGAGATGCTCATGTTAGTTAAGGATTCATCTCTTCCAGTGATGGGCTATCTCTAATGTCTGTTCCTGGCCCCACTGTCAGGGAGCTTTTGAGAAAATAAGATGCCTTTTTCGTGTGTGTCCCTAGTGTCTCTGACAGAGCATGGAAGGCTAAAACTGCAGGTAATTTAGTTACCTGAAACAGGTTACCTGGAGGTGTCGGTAATGAGGGCATAACACAATTATGCAACAGATGGGAACAAAGCTACTTTATTAACGTAAACAAGTAGCATCTTGTTATTTTTTAAAAATTCCTTTTTAGGAACATTTGCAATTATTTTTTTTACAACAACATTTCCAATTTATAATAATTTTGATATCAGTCCTAAAGTGCTTCTAATTTAAGGAGCGGGAAGCAACTAAATGGTAACATGGAAGGCAAGAGGCAGCTTTTCAAAAACTTTGCAACGAGTCACAACAACTGTACCATTCCAAAACTTTGCAAGAGGCCGTTACTCACCAATCGCTGGGAAAAGCTGCAGAAGGAGGAAGAGGCGTGGATCGCAAGGTGGCATCCTGCACTTGTCTTTCTTTCCCCCCTCAAAGCCCTTTCTGAAGGGCTCAGAGCCGCCAACGTCTTCCTCCCAGCCCTCGCACCTTGGCATCCTGGTTCTTCCCTTTCGGTTACCAGGGCAACCCACATCCCAGCGAGAACAGTGAGTTATTCACCGGAGAGGTCCTTGGGTGACTTTTCTTCACCTTGTGTTCTCGGCTTTCTAACGGCTCCGTCCGCCCATGGTGCCGCTCAGGTTGGGATGGGACCCGGAGCACGTCAGCTGCCCTGGGCCACCTTCGAGGGGTCTCGGGTTTCTCGGACGACGCTGTGGGTCAACAGCCCGAGATCCCGTCTCTTTCCCCCCTTGGGGAGGGCTCCCAGAACGGGTCCCTGGCAATACGAGGACCCAACCTCTTCTTGCAGAAGAATTTGAAGTGTCAACGCGGTGGAAGGACAAAACGCGGCTCCAGTAAAAGACAGAGCAGCTGCCTAGCCTGCAGACGGTTCATTCAGGATGCTGAATGAGAAAAAGCAAAAGCAGAAAGGCTCTCTGTCCAAAGAAATGCTACGGGGCAGAGTAGCAGGGGATGCTAGCCTGGGAGCATCCATGATTTGACTCCGCCTGAGGCCCCCTCATATGTTGGGAAAGGCCCATCGCTCAGGGCTAACGTGTCTGCTTCCCACGCAGAAGGTTGCAGGTTGACTCTCCGGTGGAAAGGAGCAGGTCCCAGAGCGAAGGGAACGTCTTAGCTTGAGACTCGGGAGAGATGTTTTCCAAACAAATCGGGCGACACTGGACAACATGGTGGCCTCTTGGAGGCCTTCGGGAGAGAAGAGAAATCAAGGAGAGGGAACCAGGAACCACACACATGGATATGAATGCACGAAGCGAAACTCACTTAAGGGGGAATTCAGGGGCCGTTTCACAGAAGTAGGACTGCACAGACTAGAAGGAAGAAGCCGCCACTTATCAATAACATTTCCAGGAGCTTTTGAGCCTTGGAAAAACAGGCGGGGTACAAACAGAATAGAAGGATGGATGGATGGATGGTTTTTGCTGAATAGGACTTCTCACTGAACCTTGGCCCAAGTCCTGGTGCTGAGCATAGTAAATCGCCCAAGGATCAGTGGGGATTTGATAAGTCAGCTGGCTCCATAGTTTCCATTCATTCAAACAGGGCTTTGTTGTTGTTGTTTGTGAAAACTAAAGGACGTCACCACAGAAGTAGACCCATTTGAATCCATGGAACTTATGGAGGCGTTGACTCAGCAAATCCCCACTGATTCAGCAGGCCTACTCTAGTGTGAAGTACTGTGCGAAGCAACAGGATTTTGGCCAATATAATGTCCCCGTGCATTAGAGGTCACGTTCCTCCACAACAGTGGTGGGCCTGAGCAAAGAGGCTATCTCTGGAGGCAAAAATGTCAGAACCGAGGCTGTCCTCCTTCGGGAAAACATCATGAGAAGGCAGGATTCTCGGGAAAAGAGAGTCATGCTGGGAAAAGGGGAAGGCAGCAGGAAAAGAGGGAAACCCTGTGTGAGATGGACGGACTCCCTAAAGGAAAACACAAGCTTGAGTCTAGAAGAGCAGGGCATTTCGGAGAGTGCTTCTTCACGGGGTGGCCATGAATCAGAGGGGACTTGATAGCATGTGACAACAAGCATCCTTTGGAAGCAGGGAGGGCATTGAAGATCTCCCATCTGGTCCTCTTTATTGTGAAAATTTGTTGGTGCCATTGGCTCTTATGGTTTTGATTTGTCATTGCTGTTCCTGTTACATTTTAGTGTCCATAGTTTGTTTGTCCTGGTTTGTAATTGTCTGTAAGCCGCCCAGAATAGTGCCTTGGGACTAATGGGGTGGTATATAAATTAAATATAAATAAATATAAATAAAACCATGAAAAAATAAACCTTCCAGAGTTAATCTCCACTGCATTTAGCTCTGCAATTTTTGCTGAGAATAGCAAGTACAGTATTTCAAGATTCTAAATTGACCTGGGCAGAAGTGGAATATTTAGCAGAGTCTCACTAACAGCAAACACCTAGAAAAGACAACCGACACACCTGGGACTAGATTTCTGAAGTGTGTAGCAATCACGTTTCTCTGTTTCTCATCCCCAAAGCAGGCAAAAGTATCATAGTTTATTCCCCAAATCTGAATTCCAGTCTCTCTGCTCCTGGTCCTGCTTTGACTGCAACACCAAACAAAAGGTCTTACAAACAAAAGACTGTTGGTTTCTTTATTGAGTCAATCCATCTCATGGGCAGTCTTCCTCTTTTCCTACTGCATTGCACTTTTTCCTGCATTTCTGCCTTTTCCAGTGAGCTTGTCTTCTCATGATGCCACTGTAGTACAATACCCTTTGCTTGGTTATTTTAGCTTCTACTGAAAGTCCACACTTAATTTGCTTTACTTATCTTTCTGACAAGTCATGATATCTGTAAATCTCTTTTCCAACACTACATTTCAAATAAGTGAAATGTGTGTATACACTTTATGTAGTATAAAAATGTAGGTATACACTTTAAACATTTGCACTCCTACATATAGCTGCTTTTCTGAGGGTAGCTTACTTTGGAGGAAACAAGTTCAGGATTTCAATGTACTTAATAAGCTTTATAAATAGGGTGCATTTAATTCAGTGTAGCATTTTGCACTTGACTTTTTTCTAAAATAGCTGTCAGTTGGAGGAATCAATAAAGAACCAGACAGACAAAATGTGTAAATGACATGAGTTGTTTTTTTTCTAAACTAAAACCTCAGTATTCAGGTTTAATTGCAGTGTTGGCACTTTGAAATAAATAATTTGGTTTTGTGTTACCGTTTGGGCACTTAGGCTCAAAAAGGTTCGCCATCACTGGTCTAAAGCATGAGATTCCTTTGAAGGGTGATTTCTCAAGAAGACCTGAATTGCGTCTCTCCAACACTAATGGGATGGTAGGCCAGCGATAAGCACCTGCTTCTTCCCACCCATTTTTGATATGCACAAGCAAGCTGAGTCTGGAAGTTTTAAATGGGTCAGGTACCTCAGTCTGACCTCTATTATCTTTTCATTAGGATCTTTTAGATGGGGCTTTCGACCCCTTTAAAGAAGAAACTCGGAAACCTGAGTACAATCTTAATTGGCCAACTGAGACCACTCCATCCCTAAATACTTTGCAAACTGCATCACGCCAGTGATCCTTCACAACAGTCTGTTGCTGATGGAGAAATCCATTTCCCCTCCAGCTCGGGTGAGGACTGCTCCTAAACTGGGCCAAACGTATACATTATAAATGACCCATCACCAGATCCTTAAGTGCTGATCGTGTGTGATTGTCACATACGCAATTTGTTGGCGTGATGAAGAGAGACTTTTTCTGGGTTATGCTGGCTGTCACTCTATCCAGCACTAACTAGTCAATCATTCCTTCCCACCTCTGAATTCAAAGAGAGTCCCGGCTGTTCAGCCAATAAATCCTTTCCACAAATCCAAATGCTCCCTGTTCCCTGCCGGGATAAGGATTCGAATGGCAGGTTCTTTCAAGGACCCTGATTCTGACCCAGTCATATTGGCGAGTCCCCTGCTTGGCTTCCCTTCCAGGCTCGTTCTCTGCGCAGGCCTTTAAGGTGCTGTGGCCGCAGGAGTGGGAGCATTTGAGTGTGTGTGTGTGATGGCAGGGAGGTGCACGGCCACTGTGGGTGGGTGCAAGAGGTGCACGGTGGGGGTGTGGTGGGAGGCCCAAGTCTTGGGGTCCCCGTTGCACGCCCCAAGTCTTGGGGGGGCAAAGTGACTCGAGACTCGCACCCAAGACTTGAGACTTGGGACTCGGAGGGGGAAGACTTGCCAAGATCCCTGTTTGCATAAAGTTTCAAAGGACTGATCAGTCGCTAAAGGGGAGAAAGGTTTCCCTATACTATGTGCCACCCCGAATACGGCTGAATTCCCAATGGAAATCCACATCTCCTTCTCATGCCTGCACACACATTGTTTTTTGACTGTCACATCACAAGGGCCTCCCGCCTGGCGTTCAGTTTTGACCCTGAATTTCCATGGAATAGCAAAGGGCTGGCGTTGTAGCCTGGCCATCGCATCAGAGGCAGGAAACATCCGTGTTCTGCCTATCCATCCTGACCCTGTTGCAGAGTTTTGAATTTCTGGTAATATTCCTTCGTTCTCTGCCACAGAGGAGGTACAGAGACCCACAGAGAAGAAATAGCTACACGTTCCCCAGAGTAGTCCACCCCTTTCCCGTTAACGGGCACGTCAATGATTCACTCGGAGCCCTTTGGAGCAGAGCCGTGGGGAACCCCTTCTGAGCAGTCCCTACCTAGGAAAAGCCTCTGAGGTGTCTGGTGCTCCCCTGGCTCTTCCTTCTTCCCTCGAGACACATAACGCATTGACTTCAAAGTGTTGATGATGACGTATAAAGCCCTAAACGGTTTAGGACCTCCATACCTGGCAGATCGCCTTCTCCCACCTAGATCTACCCGAATCACTTGCCATAGCCAGGAGGGACGGTTGAGGGGCTTAACGCCGAGAGAGGCCTGGAGAGAAAGAACAAGAAACCGGGCCTTCTCGGCAGTGGCCCCTCGGCTATGGAATAGCCTCCCATCAGTGATCCGCCTGGCTCCCTCGCTAGGTGTTTTTAAGAGCCAATTAAAAACTTGGCTCTTCAGGCAGGCCTTCCCTCCTGTCAATACCTGACTTTATTCTTATTTTTATTATAATTTTCTGTTTTCCCAGCTTGAGCATTACTAATCATTATTGTTTTGAATTGTTTTTAACTGTTTTAGTTTATAATGTTTGATGGAACCCGCCCGGAGTAGACTTTGTCTAAAAGGGCGGGATAGAAATCGAATAAATAAATAAATAAAAAATAAGGCGTCCAGTATCATCTCTGCGAGGCGAAGAGGCTGCTTTTGAGTGGTGTCCTGGCAAGAATCCAAAGCAGGGCGGAGGGTGAAAGGGGCTTCTGTCTTCGCCCTGTGCACCCAGACAAAGCAGCTCTTCTTAATCCTTAAAAAGAGCTTTGGGCACCAGTAACCAGATCATCCAGAGGCCTCCTTGAGGACTATCTATCTTCCAGAGTATTAGCAAGCTTTGTGTCATCAGCCAATTTGATGAGTGGTCCTTCAATCCCCTCATCCCGGTCATTTATGAAGAGGTTGAAGAGCCCTGGGCCCAAGACAGAACCTTGAGGGACCCCACTGCACACTTCACTTAGATGTGGTTTCAGACGATGAAATGAGATATTTCTACCCAAGTACTGGGTTAAGCGTAATGTTGTGTAATCTATAGACAATAAAATGTGGTCAATCTTATTTGTGTCTTTCAAACACAAGACGTTTGCAAGCCAGTTTGAAGTTGGCCTGTGTTTAGGTTTTTTATTTTTTGATACTTCATTGAAATGCAAGCAAATCTCTTATCTAATTGAGGTTTTATTGTTGCTAAGAGTGAGTGCATGTCTAATTTCTAATTAGGGATACAAGAAACATGAAAAATTGAAATATTTGTTCCTTAGTCATCTGCTAAGGGGTAATTCATTAACCGATTCAGAGTCTGAAAGGCAATTGAGGAAGATTGCATGTATACTGGTAGCAATCATTTTCAAGACTTGCATTGTTGAGCTGAAAAATACCAGTTTACGTGCAAATCTCCTAACAGTATTGCAAAGAGGAAAACGGTTCAGCCGATTATGTCTCTTAACTTCACACACAGGAACACAGAAGTTCTCTTCCCAGGGGCAGGTATGGCTCCGGAGCCAACGTCTAGGCTCCTTTTGAACATTTTAGGGGTGATGATTGTGCAAAGACTGAGAAATTTCAACCAGTACAGTAAAATGCAGTTTCAGCAAAGACTGCGGAAAAGTTGCCTTTTTCAGCCCCAGGGCCAGCTCAGAGGGGCCAAACCTTGCCTCTGCCCCCTTGCAGGTAAATGATGGCTTGCCCGCCTCCTTCCTGCCTTGATGGGCAAAAAAGAGAAAAAAGAGCTTTCTTCAGCCATGCCAGGCGAAGCAACGCCTCTCCAGGTCGCCAGTTAAAAGGGTTTTTTTCCCCCAAGCGGCTTCCACCTTGCAAGGGTTCCTCTCCTGCAAGGATCGGGAGGGGGGCAGTCTCGCCTGTGCAAAGCAGGAGGGATTGCTTTGCAAGGAGAAAGAGAGCCTCCCGGGCTGGAAGGGATGCAAGCCGGGCAAGTCCCGCCTCCCGCCCCGACGGCTCCTATTGGCCTGCGCCCTGTGGCTGCTCAGGGATGGGCGGGGAGACTGTGATTGGCAGCCAGACAGCCGGTGGGAGGCGGGCGGGTGAGTCACGTGGTTGGGAGGAGGGGTGGGCGGCCGTTGGAAGAAGCCGTTAATGCTCAGTCTGGTTGCTTGAAGGGGAGCTGCAGGGTCGGGTCCGGGATGGAGGGGCAGGGGTTCAAGTTTAATAAAAGGGAAGGAGTTGGTTTAAGGCTGCCTGGCGGGGAAAGAAGATGGGTAGAGAAGAGGGAGGATCGGAGGGAGGCAGGAAGGCGCCTCTTGGACACGGGGCCAGCCTCGCAGGGAGGGAGGAGGCCCCAGGGCAGCCTAGAGAGCGAAAACCACCACTGCCTTTTCCCTCGGTGCCCCAATGGGGCCAAAATACCCTGGTTTCCCGGCTGCCTTTTCCCTCAGTGCCCCGATGGGGCCAAAATACCCTGCTTTCCGGCTGCCTTTTCCCTCAGTGCCCTGATGGGGCCAAAATACCCTGCTTTCCGGCTGCCTTTTCCCTCAGTGCCCCGATGGGGCCAAAATACCCTGCTTTCGCTGCCTTTTCCCTCGGTGCCCCGATGGGGCCAAAATACCCTGAGTTCCTGCTGCCTTTTCCCTCAGTGCCCCCATGGGGCCAAAATACCCTGAGTTCCTGCTGCCTTTTCCTTCAGTGCCCCGATGGGGCCAAAATACCCTGCTTTCCGGCTGCCTTTTCCCTCAGTGCCCCGATGGGGCCAAAATACCCTAAGTTCCTGCTGCCTTTTCCTTCAGTGCCCCCATGGGGCCAAAATACCCTGAGTTCCTGCTGCCTTTTCCTTCAGTGCCCCCATGGGGCCAAAATACCCTGCTTTCCGGCTGCCTTTTCCCTCAGTGCCCCGATGGGGCCAAAATACCCTAAGTTCCTGCTGCCTTTTCCCTCAGTGCCCCCATGGGGCCAAAATACCCTGAGTTCCTGCTGCCTTTTCCTTCAGTGCCCCCATGGGGCCAAAATACCCTGCTTTCCGGCTGCCTTTTCCCTCAGTGCCCCGATGGGGCCAAAATACCCTGCTTTCCGGCTGCCTTTTCCCTCGGTGCCCCCATGGGGCCAAAATACCCTGATTTCCGGCTGCCTTTTCCCTCGGTGCCCCCATGGGGCCAAAATACCCTGAGTTCCTGCTGCCTTTTCCCTCGGTGCCCCGATGGGGCCAAAATACCCTGGTTTCCGGCTGCCTTTTCCTCGGTGCCCCCATGAGGCCAAAATACCCTGCTTTCCGGCTGCCTTTTCCCTCGGTGCCCCCCATGGGGCCAAAATACCCTGGTTTCCGGCTGCCTTTTCCCTCGGTGCCCCCATGGGGCCAAAATACCCTGCTTTCCGGCTGCCTTTTCCCTCGGTGCCCCGATGGGGCCAAAATACCCTGGTTTCCCGGCTGCCTTTTCCCTCAGTGCCCCGATGGGGCAAAATACCCTGATTTCCTGCTGCAGGAAACCAGTTTTATATTTGGAATGAGAATCTTGTTGATCTGACTAATTTTAGTTTTGGTCCACACATCTTTTAACACCTGTCCTATTCGAGGGTAGATTTCAACAGGCTTAACTTCTGGTAATGGTTTTTGCTTCAAAGCTTTCACACGCTGACGCGTATCCTCAATCTTCTCCAGAAAAAGAAGGGGGGACTCCTCGTCCTGAACAGCTGTATTCAGGCCACAATAGTCTGATTTCTGGCTGCCTTTTCCCTCAGTGCCCCGATGAAAATAATAATAAATGATAAGGCAGTGTTCACATTTCCTGTCCCATTCTGGGTAGTTGAAAAGCTGTTATCCAAATTAAGCTCTTCATTAGATGTTGCCATAATCTAAGAAAGAAAGACAGAAAAAGAGATTCTAGTTAGTATAAACACCTGAATATAATGTTCCGGTTTTGGGATCTTCTCTCAAGTCAAATTTGGTCTTGTTCCTAACTGACTCTCTGTCTCCCCCAGTTCTCTTGACTCTGCCCCTCCTGTCTTGTCATAGGCTTCTATGGAAGGAGTTGATGATGGATAGAAGGAAGGGTGAGTGGGAGAGACAGTGGCAGCTGGGTCCAAGAAAGGCGGGTGACCGGCCGTGGCTTGCTTGGGGCTCCCCCTGGTTGCCTTGAGGAACTCCGGCTCGGTGGAATCGGCCCAGCTGAGCCGGCCGGCCCGGTGGTCAGCGCCGTCCCTCCTGCCTGCTCCCTGTCCGCTTTGTTGGCGCGTCCTCGTTGTTTGCACCCTGCATTGCAGACTTCTCTCATGATGGCCTGGACTTTTCGCACGTGGGATCTGGTGCCCTGGGCTAGCTCCATGAGGTCCTCGGCGTGGCTGGCGCTGACCTTGACCAGATAGGTGGGACCTGTGACTTTGCGCATGGAGCCAAGGACTTGGTTCGAAAAACTGGGCTGACTATATACTCTGTTTCCCCGAAAATAAGAACTAACCTGAAAATAAACCCTAGTATGATTTTTCGGGATGCTCGTAATATAAGCCCTACCCCAAAAATAAGCCCCAGTTAAGTGAAACCCCGCCCTCCACCATTGTGCAGCAACCAGAAGAAGATGACATGACTGTATTTGAATAAATGTAGATTGTTGTACGTTAAAAAAATAAGACATCTCCTGAAAATAAGCCCCAATGCATTTTTGGAGCAAAATTTAATATAAGACCCTGTCTTTATTTTCAGAGAAACACGGTATGCAAAACATACCTAGAGAACCAATAATTTATCTACTGGATCATCTGAAAAAACTGAATAAGTGGAATTGATGGCTACAGTCCTATACTCATCCGGGACTAATCTGCATTAAAATCAGTAGGACTCACTTCTAAATTGGTACATATCAAAAGCTGCCTTTTGCCCTCAGTGCCCCATTGGGGGGTGCCCAGAAGAAGCCCTGCTTTCCTGCTGCCTTTTGCCCTCAGTGCCTCATTGGGGGGTGCCCAGAAGAAGCCCCGCTTTCCTGCTGCCTTTTCCCTCGGTGCCCCGATGGGGCCAAAATACCCTGGTTTCCGGCTGCCTTTTCCCTCGGTGCCCCGATGGGGCCAAAATACCCTGATTTCCGGCTGCCTTTTCCCTCGGTGCCCCGATGGGGCCAAAATACCCTGATTTCCTGCTGCCTTTTCCCTCGGTGCCCCGATGGGGCCAAAATATCCTGATTTCCGGCTGCCTTTTCCCTCTGAAACATGGATGGGTCGATGGGAAGGAAATACTCTTGGAGATACTCGTGTTTCAAGCCATCCTCAGCCGTGATCCTTCTGACTGTAGTAGGTCAGGAATCTGGAAATCAACCATGAAAATTAAAGAGCAGATGACCATGAAAGGGGAGGGGAGGGAACATTTGAAGAATGTTTCAATCCACGACTGTCGGGTTGCCCCTGAATTATCTCCAGCCTCTCCGTCCCCCTTTTTTAAATTGGGGCCCAGATCCAGAAACTGGAAACCATTCCTTTTTTACGGGGGGAGGATTACAATGCCCAGAATCCTGGATTCCAGTGCCTCCTGCTAACGGCAGATCTCAAACGTAAGTAAATGTATCCCAAGATCTGGCTTTCTGTGTTCAAAAAGGCTCATGTTTGAAGATGTGTTCATTGGAGTGGGAAAACAGCGGCAGAGCGGCCTGGGGGAAGGAAACCCAGGCGAGCAGAAAGCCAGGCGCTGCCACCGATGGCTCTGGAAATACGTTCACTGAGCGCCATTACGTACGCCCGCTTCCCGCCCTGGCGGAACGAATCCTCCCGCGTTGCCATCGGGAGCCGATGGGTGGTGACGGGCGTTTAAACAGGGGCAAACGTCTTCCTGAACCTGAACCACGGTGGTGGCACATGGGTTTCCGGGGCTCTCAAGAGCAGCAGCCCAGCTGACTCCAGCAAAGACAACTTGCCAGCAGAGGGGCATCCTGAACATTCAGGTTCAGAAGCGACCAGATGTCCCTGAGTATCAACTGCTTGCGACCGAAGAAGCCAGCGCCTGTGGCCTCTTTTCGGGGTCCCCCGTGGAAGACGGGGCGAGAGGCTGGAAGCGCAACCCCGTAAGGCTCTTTCTTTCTTCTCCAACACAGCGGGGCTTTCTCGTTCTTCAAACCTTTTAGACGGGACAGAGGCTCAGAGGAGCCCGTAGGGTGGGGACCTCAGAGCCCTCAAAAGGTGGCCCCGCCATCTTTTTTTTGCCCTGGAAGAAAGCAAAGCCATGCTGGTGCCGGCCACTCCCTCTGCCCTGTCAGGGGCCAGCCTTACCTTGGGGACGGGGACGGGCTGTAGCTCTCTGGGGTGTGGCTCTCCGGGTGCGGCGACGACGACGTGCCTGTCGGGAAGAGAGGAGGCCGGTGCGGTTACTCCAAAGGATGGCCAAGAGGCGGTGGCTGAGTGTCGCCCTGCCTGAGGGGGCCAGGGGGGCTCTGGAGACCCAACCCCCTCCCTCCCTCCCTCTGGCTCAGGGCCAGGACACCTCCCCCCCCCCCCCCATGAACAGGCTGGCTTGTTGGACAGCCCAGACCAGGAGTCACAAAGCCTCTTGGCTGCCCTCCATGGCCTGCCTGCCCGGGAAAAGAGCTCCGTGACCACCCTCTGTCAGGCCAGCTTTCGTTTGGATTCCTGCAGCGAGCAAGGGTGTGGACGGGATGGGCCTCGGAGGCCCTCGTTCCAACTTAAGCGTTCTAGGATTCTAAGAAACAGAGAAGGCAGCCTGCGCTGGATGGATTTTCGCTCTCTCTGAAAACTCAGCTGCGCCGCTTGGGGGTGCTCCTGGATTCGTCCCCGAGCCTGAATGCCCAGGCTTTGGTGGCGGCCAGGAGTGCCTCTGCACAAACGGGTGCGCCAGCCGTGCTTGTTCCGGGAGGGGTCAGATCTGGCCACATGTGGCGACGTCTGCCTTACTTACAACCCAGCTGGATTGCTGTCATGCACTCTAGGGAGGGCGGCTTCTGGAAAGTGTTCCGAAACTTCAGTGGGTTCAAAACATGGTAGCCAGACGGCTGGCTGGGGCTGGTCACAGAAATCACACGACCCCTCTGTGACAGCAACTCCACTGGCTACCCATCCGTCTCTGGTGTGCTGGTTTTAACCTCTGAAGCCCTCAAGGGCTTGGGTCCGAGCTACCTCAAGGGCCGCCTCTCCCTTTGCAAGGCTGCCCGGGTGTGGAGGTCACCAGGGGAGGCCTTTCTCTCTGTCCCACCGACCTGACAGGTGCATCTCACAGGGGACCCGGGAGAGGGCCTTCCCTGTGGCTGCTCCTTTAAACTCTGGAACTCCCTCCCACTGGAGGCCAGGCTGGTCCCGTCTTTGCTGTCCTTCTGCAAGCAGGCAAAGACTTTTCTCTTGTATCTTCCTGTTTTGCCGCCATTTGATCCTTGCTAGTATTATAATCCCCTTCATGGATTGCTGACTTCCAATTTTTTTTTCGAACCCCACCGAAACAGCTGACCCATTAATATTTAAAATTTTACTGCTGCAATGGATGTGTGTAATGCATTTTTCAAAGAGATGAAGTGTGTGTGTTTTAAAAAAAAGAGTCTCCATCCAGCGCTTGCCCCAAATACATATTTACAACGATAGGTTTGGAACTTTGTGTTAATGTTCTGATCACTTGGCTAAAACACATAACTTTCAAACACAATCAATCTATACTTTATTTTGAGATATTCATTCGATATGGAGCCACCACAGAAAAGAACCTCTCTCTCTCTCTCTCTCTCTCTTTGAGCTGGAGGATGGCCGGCCGATGCTCCTGATGTCATTGCCGCCCTAAAACAGAAAACAGAAATAAAAATAGAAAAATTAAAAAACAATTGCAATAACTCTTTAAAAAAACCAACAACAATCAGGCAGGACTCCCGAAGCAGAAACGGTCCACGGACGGAGGGAGAGACGCCTCATTTGATTAGCAGAGAAAAGGGGTTTGACGGATCCTCAGTTGGGGCCTGAATCAGCAAGCTGGCCCCAAGAGGGAGGCGCCCGTTGATGTCTCTGGTGGCTGCTTCGCACTGTATGCTGGGCCTGGCCTCCTCCTCCTCCAGGACGTCGGTCTTCCGGCTTGCAGGGGATCTCAGGGGCTCCCTCTTCCTCCTGCAGCATCTGTGGCAGCACCGTCCTGTGGCCTGGGTTCCCCATGTCCCTTTGCAGGGGGTGCCCGCCTGGTGCCCGAGATCCAGTGCCCATTCGACGTTGGATGAGCAGGCAGCGGCTATGGTCACAGGGTGGCTTCTTGACCGGCCGAAGCAACTTGGTTCGGGGGACCGTTCGGAGGAGTCTGGGGTCATGCTGGTGCCGGCCACTCCCTCTGCCCTGTCAGGGGCCAGCCCGTCCCTCTGATGCCTATCGCGATTTGACCCTTTTTGGATCCCACACCTCTAGAACCTATGTGGCGTTGGACCCACTCGTGCCTTGGTCTGTCCACCTAGACTCAGACCTCAGAGCACACCAGGGCAAAACTGATCTCTTTCCTTTCTTCCACTGCTGCCACCAGGAGATCCCTAGATCCCCATAACTCCTTTAGAAAGAATCAGGTCCACTCTTTAATGAAATAGAAAGATCTTTAGTTTATTTGCTTATTTGTTTCAGTATTATAATATTCAGTTCTATTCCTTCTCCCTTCCAGTCACTGGTCAATCACTTCTCAGATCTCCTACTATATTTTCATCAGTCTAATCACAATCACATAAATCTCTGAACTCCTAATCAAACTCCTTCCAAAACTCTGATCCCTCCCCCTCAGGCTCTCCTCTTTTTCTCTGCCTCTTGGCTCCGCCTCTCAGCAACATAAATATGCATGACTCACTCTAACTAAACCTGAGCCATGACCACATTTAAAGGAGAACGCTACAATGCCCATTATGTGGGGAAGCAGGCTGGGGTGGGTCTCTCCACATGGGAAGTGCCTGTCGGGAAGAGAGGAGGCGGTGCGGTTACTCCAAAGGATGGCCAAGAGGCGGCGGCTGAGCGTCGCCCTGCCTGAGGGCCAGGGGGGCTCTGGAGACCCACCCCCCTCCCTCCCTCCCTCCGGCTCAGGGCCAGGACACCTCTCCCCCCCCCCCCCCCATGAACAGGCTGGCTTGTTGGACGGCCCAGACCAGGAGTCACAAAGCCTCTTGGCTGCCCTCCATGGCCTGCCTGCCCGGGAAAGAGCTCCGTGACCACCTTCTTAAAGAAATGGGAGTGCCTGACCACCTTATCTATCTCCTGAGAAATCTATATTTATTTTATTTATTTAACTTATATGCCGCCCACACTACCCAAAGGCCTTAGAAATAGCAGAGAAGGGAAACAGGTAACAGGCCCTCGGACCTACCCGGAACTGGCCGTAGGAGAGGCCCAGAAAGAAGACGAGCAGGGCACCAAAGGATGGTCTGGAGCTGCCCTAAGCAGATGATGCAGCTCCCATAGCCTTCATCTGCTGCCTTCATCCTGCTTCCGCGGTCTGTGCCAAGCTTCAGGCTGCCCCCCTATCCTGAGCTGCCATTCCACAGCGTGTCATAAAGGCGCTGCTTGAGGTCTCCACTGGATTCCACATGGATTCAAGCCTCCATGGGTTCTTTAAAGGAGAAAGGCAAGATCTGAATGAATGAATGAATGCGGACTAGGGAAATAAGTTGTTGAGATGTTAACCTCCTGAGAAGAGGAGGAGGAGGGACCCCTGCCCAACCCCACCCACCGCCACCCCTCGCCCGCCTTGCAGCGTGGGGCCAAAGGCTGGCTTCCTCCCCTCTCCACCGGCGCGCTAGCTGGGGAGTGGGTCCTTCAGGGGTGGATGGGGGTGGGGGTCATTTTTGGGGTGTGGGGAACCAGAGATCTGGGGGGCAGAAGGGGAGGGGTGGCTGGGCGTGCCAGCGGGACCTCCGCGGGAAGGAGGGAGGGAGGAAGGGGCGGTGGGAACCCCAGCGTGGGGCCAAGGGGGCTGGAGGGGAGCCCCGGGGTGCCCGGCAGCTGCCCCCCCATGCCCACAGCCTGGCCCCCCAGGGTGGGTGTGGCTCCGCAGCACTAGCGCCGCAAGTGGAGACCCCCAAGGCTTTTCTGTATCCGGAGAAAAGGAAGCAAAGGGCAGGAGAAAATGTTCTCTTCTGTAGAACATGACGTTCCGAAGTGTCTCTGTCAACCTCAGGCAGGAGGTTCACTGAGGAATTGAAGCCCCTCCGGAAAGGCTTCCTCTCTGTCGGACAGGCTGGGTTTGTGTTGTCTCGCCTACTTTCGGTGTCCTCGATGCCTGCTTTCCTGCTGCCTTCCTCTCTATCCGAAGAGAAGCCGAAGCCCCCCTGAAGGGGAAAGCCTTCGCCCTGTCATCCTCCAAAGAGAAACACAAAATGAAAACTCCTCCACTGAGCCCCCTACCTAAAAGACAGCCAGGGAAAGCCTGCACCTTGCTCTCTATCCGCCCCCCTGAAGGAAAGCCCATGAAGGGATTTCCTTCGCCCTCTCCTGACGGTTCTCCATCCTCCTCCCAAAGAGGTCACTGTGCAAAACCTGCCTCTTCCATCATAGCAGGGTGGGCAGAGAGGAAGGGGGAGGGCTACTGTAGGTCTTCTCCATCAATAGCCCCGGCTCGCTTGCCCCACTTCTGACCCTTCTGTACAACCGGAGGGGAAATGGTGCTGGGTTAGGAGGATCCAAGCAAGAGCTTTTCCCGATCCTCGTTCCAAAGATAGACTGTCTCTGCATACAGGAGCTCCCTCTGTCATAACTATGAAGTGGGCGTGACCCCTGCCATGCTAGCTTGGAGGAGGTTGGCCCAATGCCCGCCGTCTTTCCAAGAAGGGAGTGAGAAAGTTGGGCAGAAATCATCGGGCGCTGGCTTGGGCCTCCTTCACTTCTCCCTCCAGCTGCTTCTTCCCCAAGAGATGCATCTGATGTTGGGAGCCCTTCAGCTTCTGCTGCAGCTCCACAATCTGGAAAGGAGAGAGAGAGAGAGACCAGGGTTTCTGTTGGCCTCAACCCCATTAGAACGTCAGGTCTCTTGAATTCACCCCCCAAAAATGGTTCATGGTTCTCTGATCCCACCAAATTTTGTGCAACAAGGGCGGTGGGCAACGTGACGGTGGCATCAAAGCAGAATGGACCTTTGTAAGAACTAAGGGTCAGGGGAGCCAGCGACCTGTTTTCCCTTGCATTTCATGTCACCTTTTATCTAGGGTCTGGACTTTTTCATGATCTCTGGCAGCTTCGTCCAAAAGATCTCCTTCTTCCGCCTCTGCCATTGGCTTTTCACCCTGCAAGGAAAATTAAAATCAAAACGGGGATAACGCAATTAGGGCAAGCCGGGTCTCAATGCCCAGGCTGGGGTTCAGGGAATGGCTATGTTTCCCCAGGACCATAAGCAGGGAGACAAAGCTCCGGGTGAGCGATGCTGGAGCAGGAGGAGGTCTGGTTTCCTTGTGTACGTAGTGGCTTAAATGCTTGGAAGCCCATCTCCTCCCCATTGCCAACGGGGCCCAGGGCTCCCTTGCTCAGAGTAAATGCGGGGGATGCCCACCTGGTGCCTGAGATGGGGTGCCCTTTCGCCGGTGTGTGAGGTGGCAGGGGCCATGGTCAGGGGGAGGCTTCTTGGCCGGGCAAAGCAACTTGGTCCGGGGACCGTTCCGAGAAGTCTGGACATGTGAAGAAGCCCCGCTTTCCTGCTGCCTTTTGCCCTCAGTGCCTCATTGGGGGGTGCCCAGAAGAAGCCCCGCTTTCCTGATGCCTTTTGCCCTCAGTGCCTCATTGGGGGGGTGCACTGAGGGCAAAATATGGGGCCAAAATACCCTGATTTCCTGCTGCCTTTTCCCTCGGTGCCCCGATGGGGCCAAAATACCCTGATTTCCGGCTGCCTTTTCCCTCGGTGCCCCGATGGGGCCAAAATACCCTGATTTCCGGCTGCCTTTTCCCTCGGTGCCCCGATGGGGCCAAAATACCCTGATTTCCGGCTGCCTTTTCCCTCGGTGCCCCGATGGGGCCAAAATACCCTGATTTCCGGCTGCCTTTTCCCTCGGTGCCCCGATGGGGCCAAAATACCCTGATTTCCTTCTGCCTTTTCCCTCGGTGCCCCGATGGGGCCAAAATACCCTGATTTCCGGCTGCCTTTTCCCTCGGTGCCCCGATGGGGCCAAAATAGCATGATTTCCGGCTTCCTTTTCACTCAGTGCCCCGATGGGGCCAAAAATACCCTGATTTCCGGCTGCCTTTTCCCTCGGTGCCCCGATGGGGCCAAAATACCCTGATTTCCGGCTGCCTTTTCCCTCGGTGCCCCGATGGGGCCAAAATACCCTGATTTCCGGCTGCCTTTTCCCTCGGTGCCCCGATGGGGCCAAAATACCCTGATTTCCGGCTGCCTTTTCCCTCGGTGCCCCGATGGGGCCAAAATACCCTGATTTCCGGCTGCCTTTTCCCTCGGTGCCCCGATGGGGCCAAAATACCCTGATTTCCTTCTGCCTTTTCCCTCGGTGCCCCGATGGGGCCAAAATACCCTGATTTCCGGCTGCCTTTTCCCTCGGTGCCCCGATGGGGCCAAAATACCCTGGTTTCCGGCTGCCTTTTCCCTCGGTGCCCCGATGGGACCAAAATACCCTGGTTTCTGGCTGCCTTTTCCCTCGGTGCCCCGATGGGGCCAAAATACCCTAATTTCCGGCTGCCTTTTCCCTCAGTGCCCCGATGGGGCCAAAATATCCTGATTTCCGGCTGCCTTTTCCCTCGGTGCCCCGATGGGGCCAAAATAGCATGATTTCCGGCTTCCTTTTCACTCAGTGCCCCGATGGGGCCAAAATATCCTGATTTCCGGCTGCCTTTTCCCTCGGTGCCCCGATGGGGCCAAAATAGCATGATTTCCGGCAGCCTTTTCCCTCGGTGCCCCGATGGGGCCAAAATAGCATGATTTCCGGCTGCCTTTTCCCTCGGTGCCCCGATGGGGCCAAAATACCCTGATTTCCGGCTTCCTTTTCCCTCGGTGCCCCGATGGGGCCAAAATACCCTGATTTCCGGCAGCCTTTTCCCTCAGTGCCCCGATGGGGCCAAAATAGCATGATTTCCGGCTGCCTTTTCCCTCGGTGCCCCGATGGGGGCAAAATACCCTGATTTCCGGCTTCCTTTTCCCTCAGTGCCCCGATGGGGCCAAAATATCCTGATTTCCGGCTGCCTTTTCCCTCGGTGCCCCGATGGGGCCAAAATAGCATGATTTCCGGCAGCCTTTTCCCTCGGTGCCCCGATGGGGCCAAAATAGCATGATTTCCGGCTGCCTTTTCCCTCGGTGCCCCGATGGGGCCAAAATACCCTGATTTCCGGCTTCCTTTTCCCTCGGTGCCCCGATGGGGCCAAAATACCCTGATTTCCGGCAGCCTTTTCCCTCAGTGCCCCGATGGGGCCAAAATAGCATGATTTCCGGCTGCCTTTCCCTCGGTGCCCCGATGGGGCCAAAATACCCTGATTTCCGGCTTCCTTTTCCCTCGGTGCCCCGATGGGGCCAAAATACCCTGATTTCCGGCAGCCTTTTCCCTCAGTGCCCCGATGGGGCCAAAATAGCATGATTTCCGGCAGCCTTTTCCCTCGGTGCCCCGTTGGGGCCAAAATACCTGCAGGAGCCAACGGGCTGATTAGTCCGAAACCCAACAACCCCACGGGGGGGGGGGGGGAATCTTTTTCCTCTCCTGCTTGAGACTGGATAGCATCCTGGCTGTTTTGACTTTGGACACAGGCGCTCTAAACAAGGACGTTCTGTCACATCCCAGGCTAAATTCTTTACCTTCCTGTATTTCTTTACTCGTTGATTTTACCTCGAAAGAAGCGCTCTAATCATTGGGACGTTCTGGTTTTTAATTATGTGACTGAAATATTCTACAAGCTATATGAAGCAGACCACGTGCTATTTACAATTGGCTTCTTATTTTTACACCCAAGGAGGCAGACTCAGCCCCAGTCTTGAGAAATGTCTTGAGTTGCAAGAAGATCAAATCTCTCTTACTAAAGGACCCCCGCGCACAAGAAGGAGGGATGTGAACCTCCTTCTAAGCAGGTCTTATTTCAAAATTGAGACACTCCCCAACCTTGGGATAGAAGCTTAAAGAACTGAAAAATAAGTCCCGAGTCCTAAAGGATGTTTTTTTTTCCTTTGTATGTTCTGTCTCCATGTCTACGTCTACCTCCATCTCTATATCTATGTAGAGAAATGTATTTAACATCAAAGCACCCAACTCCCTGGCAGAAGCCTAAACCACGATGTGCAGCACGTCTGCCTCATTCTCTGGGTTACAGACCTGACCGGTTCCGCAACCCACCAGTGCTGGATCCAAGGATGACATCCCAATTGGTCCACCCTGTTGCAGACTTGATTGCAGCGAACGGGCGACTCCGACTCAGACTTACCCGGCCCAAGACTCTGGGCATCAACGTCATGTCAAGAGATCGGATCCTGTGAAGTAATGCTGCAATCTCTTGATCCAGAGGGGAGCTGGCCTCTGTGGCCTCTGGAATCTCACACATTTCTAAAGGCAATCAGACGCCGTTAATTGGGGGCATCCAGAGAGTCACTGGGTGAAGGTGAAGTCTGAGCACAGCACCATCACCAACGTGCCACAGCATACCACCCTCATTTTACAGTAACAGGCAGGTTTTGGCACCTGCTCCTTACTCGCTGGTGGCTTCAGACACTACCAGCTGCATCACTCGCGGTTCTGGGGTTGCCAGGCTGGCACCCGTGTCCTACCCAAGCGCAGGAGTGGAGTGGCCAGCCTCCCTTTGGATCTCTGCCTCAGGGAGGGCAAAGGGAGCGGACAGAAAGAGGAACCCCCAGAGCCAGGAGGGAAAAACACCGTGAGGGGTGAGGGATCTCTCTCTAGATAAAAGATGAGAAACTGCTGAACTGGCCACGCTGGGTGTGGGACTCGGAGAATTCTGCCCCCGCTCACCCAGAATAAAGTTTCCCCATCTCTGCCTAGGAATATCAAGTCCGTGGCTAGGGTGGACCACGGTTCTAGCCATCTGGCTCCTAATACCAATGGGTCCCAGTCTAGCGCCCGCTGGCCTTAAAAGATGCCAAGTGAGAGTTGAATTGGCGTGCCATTTACCATTGCTTTTCCCTGCCTCTGCCTCCTCCGGCAAGCAGTCTGTCACAGATGGAGCTGGAAAAGATCAAGACAGCAGAAGATGAGTTTTATTGAGTGTGTGTGTGTGTGGGGGGGGGGGGGTATTGCGTGTGCAGATGACCACTGCCCCTGTGATTAAAGAGTTAAGCCAGTAACCACCCACAGTGGGCCCGGGGAACTGCTCCAGCTGTCGCTGGTCCAAGAGACTGGACTGTACAACAGACCTCCAGAGACTCCCTTGACTCCAGTTCTGAGAGGGGAAAGGGGGGGGGGGCAGCGTAGTAGGATGATGAGGTTGCCAGACTCGGAAAGAGAGAGACAGGTTCTTGCCCTCAATGAGCTGTGGGGACTCAGTGGGTCAGCTGAGATCAATTACTCTCTTGAGGTCCGACCCTGGCAAAGATATTCAACCCCCTGCGTTCAAGGCAGGAATCCCAAATACAATCAAAGCAGATAGAGGGTTGTCCAGTTTTCTCTTGAAGGCCTCCAGCGTTGGCACGATCACCACCTCTGGAGGCCATTGTCGTACTGCTCTAACGGTCAGCAAGTTTTTCCTGATATTCAGCCGAAATCTGGCTTCCTGTAACTTGAGCCCATTGTTGCGTGTCCTGCACTCTGGGATGATCAAGAACAGATCCTGTCCCTCCTCTGGATGACAACCTTTCAAGTCTTTGAGAAGTGGTCTCCTCTCTCCCCTGAAGTCCTCTTTTCTCAAGATTTAAACGTGCCCAGTTCTTTCAGTCTTTCCTCCTCCTAGGGCTTGGTTTCCAGCCCCCTGATCACCAGGCCCTCCCCTCTGCCTGTCCCATCTTGCACGAAACAACCCCCTTGGAGCATCTGAAGGTAGCTCTCATGTCACTTCTGCATCTTCTCTCTTATGGGTTGACCATCTCCATCTCCCTCAAAGGTTCCGTGTAAGCTTTGGTTTCCCAAGAAGCAGCTAAAGGAGCTGAATACGTCTAGCCTGGAGGGAAGGTCGTCGAGGGGAAGACCGAGAGTCAGATCTCAGCTTGGCCCACCTCACAGGACTGTTGTTCTGGGGATAAGATGGCGGGAAAACAGTCACAGATGCCTCCTTGGGAAAGTAATGGTGGGGAGCCGGTAAAACCACTCCTTAATCTTAGAACTGCAGAGCTGGAAGGGACCCCGTGGGTCATCGAGTCCAGCCCCTGTCAAGGAGGCACCGTGGGGGAATTGAACTCCCAACCCCTGGCTCTGCAGCCAGAGACCTCAACCCCTGAGCTATCCAGACTAAGTATCACATTTACTTTGAAAGGCTTATCAGGGTCACTGTCAGTCACTTCCATCTTGACGGCACATAACAGCAACAAAGGCCGTGTCGTTTTCGTCCTGTGTTTTATCCTTCTGGGAAGAGTGAGAAGGGACTACCACCCTCGTGTCTTGCTTGCAGGCTTTCCAGGGACTCCTGGTTGCCACCGAATTGGGACACTGGATGAGCGTGGGGGGGGGGGGATCCCATTGCTCTGATCCAGCAGGATGGCGGTGTTCTTATTTCCATGGATTTCTTTCTGGAGACCCGACAGCTTTCAGCGGCGGTTCCCCTTTCATCCGTGCGGATCGCATGAACTGTGGTTATTGTAAATGCCAGAGTGGCTGTTTCCCGTGGTGTGATCCAGCCTCCTTCCCTGCCCTACCCTGTGTTGGTCGATTGATATATTTTCAGGGCAGCTTCTGCCTCAGAGGCCACGTTCTCGGCAACGTGGTTTGCTCTGCAGGCAACGTTGCACCCGCTCTGTTCACAGGGGACGCTGCTCCTGGGGGTTTGGTCTCTAGCCGACTCTTTGGTGCACTCAGCCAGTGGGAAATGTGTTTTGGATTTCCAAACCATGCGTTGGAAGTCCTGTATGTGGTGCTGTGGCTTTCCCGCACAGTGCTATCTGTACTCCAGAGTAGATACCAGTGAGTTCAATGGGGTTTACCTGCAGGTAAGTGCGTCTAGCATCTCTTAGCTGTAGTGTTTTTAAACCTGAAATGTCTCTAAAGTGGTTCATGTTCATACTGCGGTTTCTCTCTTAATGTGAAAAAGCTATGGGATTTTGGAGAGGCTGTCTTGTTTCATTTCAGTTTCTGATGATTTTTTCAAAGCAGGAGTGGTGTCGGTCTGTTTCAGCAGGCGTAACAAACAAGGAGCAACTGAACGGAGAAAAAAAACGGAAAGCCGTGTGGCGCTTCTAAGATGAACCTGTTGATTTTTGTGTCATTTTTTTTAGACTTGCCTGCGTGAAAAATGTGCAGAAGGTCCTGTAACATATGGTTTTCTTTAGTATGTGAATAAGTGGGTGTATGCTTACACACGCACACACAATCAAATGAGATCCAGGATCTATTATTAGGAAGGAGGAAATCATCTCATGGAATCATAGGAGAAAGGTAGAGTTGGAGACCCCAAAGCTCATCACGTCCAACCCTTTGCCAGCGCAGGAAATCCAGGGCTGAAGCAAGCCTTCCGGACAAGATGACGGCCCAAAGCTGCCTTTACAAACCTCGAGGGAAGGGTGGCGAATCCCTCTCTGAGGCAAGACCGGGCCACCGTTGAACACCTCTTATCTTCTTTTCTCTTAATTTGCCTTCGTTACTTCCGGTCCTGCCCTCTGGAGTGACCAAGATAGCCATGGAATATTCTATTAGTCCATTGTATTCCATGGAGGCCAGGGATGGCGAACCTATGGCACGCGTGCCACAGCTGGCACGCGGAGCCCTTTCTGCCGGCACATGAGCCATAAGTCGCCAGATCGCTACTCCACCCCCCTGCGCAGCCAAACCTGAGAAGGCGGCTGC
Source organism: Intellagama lesueurii (assembly GCA_037013535.1). Classification (NCBI taxonomy): domain Eukaryota; kingdom Metazoa; phylum Chordata; class Lepidosauria; order Squamata; family Agamidae; genus Intellagama; species Intellagama lesueurii. Next base: position 1,231,509 of record JBAJHW010000016.1, on the reverse strand, counting down.
AGCCACAGTGCTGGCGCTTCGGCAGGCGGATCGGGAGCAGCTGGTGCCGGCAGCGGATCCGGAGTGGGGTCTCGAGGCACCTCCGTGCCGGGATTCCCCCTTCCGCCGCCACTTCCGGTTCCGCCGCCGCCACTTCCGGTTCGGTGGCGGCGGCACACCGCCCGCTGTGGGTTTTTTCCCCCAGTTTGGGCACGCGAGCCCAAAAAGGTTTGCCACCACTGGTGCAGGCTGTCTCGGACCCCGACTGGCAAGCCTGAGTCAGGGGTGCTGTGTATATAGAGTGGGAAAAACCTCGCAGCTCACAATGAAGAGTCAAAAACTCTTCTGTGACAGGGACACGCCCCCAAGGCTCCGGCGACCAATCTGGCAGGGCCTTCTCCCACCGGCCCCGCCCCCTCTCCCTCCTCCCTCGCGCTGTCATCACAGACCTGCAGGTGGAGGAGGTGGGCAGATACCGCTCTTCCCGATCGATCGGCTGCTCTTCCTCCTCCTCCTCCTCCTCCCCCGGCCTGCTCTCCTCCCTCCCTCCGTCCCTCCCTCGCTCGCCTGCCTTGAGAAAAGGCAGAGGACCAGATGGATGGACAGGGTCACCGAAGCGACCGACATGACTTTGACCCAACTCCGGGAGGCAGTGGAGGACAGGAGGGCCTGGCGTGCTCTCTGGTCCGTGTTAGGTCACGAAGAGTCAGACACGACTGAACGACTAAGCAACAACATCCCTATTTATTTCCCTGCGGTCTCATAGCAGAGATTCCCCTCCCGGAGGCAAAGCCCGAGTTGCAAAATCCCCACTTAGCTTCCTTCCCCACGACCAAACGCATCCCTTTTTTTCTCACGCGCGCTGGAAATGCAGCAGGTGGCCAACTGCGCACGTGCGCGCGCCTTCGCTCCAGCGGACCCCCACTTGGCCATTTCTGCAGCCATTAAGGGAGAACAACAAAGGCTCCGAAGAAGGAAGGAAGAGAGCCTGGAGGTAGCTATCTGTGCATCAGCAAGGAGTTACCTGGAAAAGAGGCAGGCAGGGAAGGAAGGAAGGATGATGGAGTCCATCTCTCTCTCTCTCTCTCTCTCTCTCTGTGTGATTGTGTGTGCGTCACCCACACAGAGGTTCACATTGCTTGTGATGTGCACTGTCTCCCCACTCCATCCCATGGAGAAATCCTGCCGCTACCTGGGTGTGGTGTGTTCAACCTGCAAGGCCCTTAGGGGAGTCTCTGGGGCTGACTGGGAAAGTCATGCACCTTGAGCGGGGGGGGGGGGGGGAGAGAGGGTAGGTAGGTAGGTATCCAGAGAAGCCGTCAGGTGTTTCCCTCCCCCCTGGGATTGGCCCTGGGAGGAGTTGGCTCCTTTGGAGGGACCTTCCCTGAGGGTTGGGGTTGCCGTTTTCTCTTCCCCGAAATGTCCCCTTCATGCTCGCTCTTCGCCGTGCTGCTCCGGTTTGGAAGGAAGCATCGAAAAACGAGTTGCTGGCAGCCGAGGAAGTGTTTCTGGAAATCTTTTAATCAGTCCCAGTTCCCCATAAGCAAGCAAGCAGCCGTGGGGCCTGGTCTTTTAAAATACAGCAAATTGCAGACAGAAAGAGGGAATTGAGCGGCTTTTGTCTGAGGCAACCGCAACAAGCTCTCAAGAGAGAGAGAGAGAGAGAGATGGAGGAGGCTGTAAAATGGAGCATGGGAAGGCGGGGGGGGGGTGAGAGAGAGAGAGAGAAGCCCTGGCCATGCCCTTGGAGAGCCTCTGTGTGTGTGTGTGTGTGTGTGTGTGTCTGTGTGTCCATGAACGCACAGTTTTGTACACACATGTTGATGACAGGACATTTTGCATGTTAACCATTCACAGAATTGTCCCAAGTTGGAAGCAGCGAGGATTCTCGGCCTCCGAAGCGCTCCTGGTGGCACGAACGTCCGGCTTCTCGTACCTCTTCAGGGGTGGGCGTCGTGGGCACACAGGGCCCAAACCGTTGAACCCGAGTCTTCGGGGGGGGGGGGGTCGCGGAGGTAGGACAGATTCCGCCTCGGCACCAGAATCTCGCCCCAGCCTCCGACACCTGCGGCACCGCCAACCTTTGGGCGCTGGCTCAAAACCTTTTTTGTGTGACCTGTCCTTTGAATTAGCCAGTTCCATCTGTTTTGCTGCATCGGAGCCGAGGGAGGGCTGTTTCAAAGCATCTTAATTAGCACTGACTAAGAAACCGTTTCCCCTCCCTGCCCTGTCGCCCCTGGCTTTGCTGACGCTTCCAGCAGCATGGCCAGTCGCTCGGCTACACTCTCCTGCTGCAGCAGAACCGCCCAGGAGTCTTATGGAGCTAGAAAACTGGCGTATGTTACCTGGCACAGATTTTCCTAGGGTGATACCCATTTCTGTGGAGGCCATTAAAGGGCTGCGGTCCACAAAAGCCAGAACTTTATCCCCAGAACGACAGCCCTGTGAGGCAGGACAGGACAGGCCAGGAGTGAACCTGGCTGACCCACTGCCACCGGCCAAAGTGGGGTTTAGAGCTGAGGTTTCCTGCGCCCCACGCTGACACTCTCCTACCCCCTGTGCCCCACTGGCCAAGGGGGAGTTACCCACCCCTTAAGACTCGTTCCGACCCCCTGACGGGCCTCCTGTCATTCGCCGGGATCTTGGCGGTCCCTCTGTTCAGATGACGGGCCGCTAGTTAGGGGTCCCAGCAAGGAAGCGTCCGCTGCCGTCGCCTCTGATGCCGGTCACGTCCTGAGCTGCGTTTTTAAATGCCCGGATCCTCCTTCCTGGCACGGAAACAGGTGTTTTCCGCTGCGGAGCATGCCAATTGGGCTGATTTGCATAGATATGCTTTTGAATAATTTGGCTTCTCCTGTTTTGAAGAGGCTTCTCTGGTGTGGAAGAGGAACGGAAAGGAGGAGGCGAGGAAGGATCCTAGGCAGGCAAGCAAATCCGAGTGTGCTTCTGGGGCTGGGGCTTCCCTCATCTGGCACAAGGGCCTGTGCGCTCTGAGACCCTTCTCCCCTCTGGTGTGATGCCAGGAGCCCTCTTTCTTCCCATCTGGGGTGGCTGCAGAGCCCAAAGCTGGGGTTCGAATCCCCACTTTGCATCCGCGCCTGCCTGCGTGGCCTTGGGCAAACGCCATCATCCCAGGGTGCCGCCCCCCCCCCCCCCCGAAGAAGTTGCTTTGCTTTGAGATGGGTTTTGGGGAGAGAAAGCCCAGGCTTCGTCTGCCTCCTGCTTCGTCTCTGAGGGAGAAAAGCCACTGGCTGAGGAGATGCAGACGAAGAAGATCCAAGATGAAAGCATGGCGTCTCTGTTGGCAGTCCTTCGTGCTTGGAAATGTGGTTGAATGAGCAGGGGAAGACAAAGCCACACAATGGAAATCAGGAGCGAGGTGGCCTTGAGTGAGAGAGAGAGGGAGAGAGCGAGAGAGCACAGCAGGCAGCGGAAATAGAAAACGGGCTTGGAGGAAGCGCCTTGCACGACGGGGCCAGGCGTGAGCCGAGTCCTACTGTCTGCTTTGGAATCAAGGACTTGAACGCAAGCAAGCGTGAGAAGAGGCAGAAGGGCTTGAAAACCACGATGGGTCACAAGAGATTTGTGGACAGAACAAGTGGACGCGTGAAGAAGGACTGAAATGAATGAATACAGAAATACATAGAAAACTCAGAAAGCTGGGTTGCGTTGGTGACGACGCACCGAGGAATGAAAAAGCACAGTTTGTTACAGCTGATCATTCAAGGTAACCTAAATAGGAAGAGAAAGGCAGGAAGAAGTGCCCGGGAGGCTGGATTGAGACACACGTGACGCCCAAGAAAAGGACAGCAGACCAGACGATAGGGTCGCCTTTGTCGTCTCTTGAACAACCTGCCGGGGCGTTCAGCTCAGCCCCACTGTCCTGCTGCCTGGTTCCTGCCCCGGCCGTTCTTGGCCGGGGGCGTTTCCAGTGTCTCTCCGCTGTGTTCCCTCCTCCGTGCAGGATCCAGGCTGCGTCCTCCCAGGAGGGGTTGGTGGCGCCTTTCCGAGGCCTGACACGGCAGGGTCGGCAATGCAAATCTTGTCATGTCCTTTATAGGTTTCCATGTGCCGCTGGGGAGCCACTTAGCTGCCGACAACCCGGGTGGGGCTTCCGAAGCCGTCCGCCGTCCGTGCTCGAGGATCAAGACGTTTCCTTTGGAGAGATGGGGTGTTCATAATTCACAAGGGAAGAAGGCCTGCCGGCCAGCCGACTGGCTGGTCGGTCTGTTGGTCGGCCACGGAGCGAGGGGGGAGAAGCGGCCCCTGAGCGGTGGGAAACCAGGGCTGTCCCTTTCGCTTCCCCCCCACCCCCACCCCGGTGCCCCAACCCATCCCTAACGCAGGGGACACGTTGCCCCGTAAAAGCACAGGGCAGAAACGATCATTAAAATTAAGCTGTCAGAATAATGTATGGAACATTTTTACAAAACCCAACTGAACCGTTTGTTCCTTCCTCCTCTTTGTGCTCACCCTGGCCGGGTGTTTCAGCAGGCGGGCGGGTTGACGGGTGAAGCCCAGCCCGTTGTCTCCTGCGCTTATCCCTGTCGTGGTGCCATTCGCCGAGGGCCAGGCATGGCGTTTCTCCCCTCCCGGTGATCCGGAGGCGTGTGCTCACCGCTCAGGATTCGTGGACTGCAGCCACGCCACCTTCAGGCCATGGCTCCTGGAGGGTGCGCTTCCTCGGGAGGAGACTGGCCCACAGGGCTTTCCCTTACTCACGCCTTCGACGGTGGTGCAGACTGCGGGGGGGGGGAGGCAGGTGTGACGGTCCCGGCTGAGCTGCAGAAAGGGGAGCAGAACTGGGTGAGATCCTTCACGGAAAATGGGCAATCTAAGAATTTAGCTTTGGTCTGCTTTCCGTGACGGTGTGGTGGATAGAGCGGCGGAGTGGGGCTTGGGAGGCCTGGGTTCAAATCCCTCCTCAGCCAAGGAAACTCAGTGGGGGTGTGACCAGAGGTAAAACCCCTCCTTAAATGGCTCACTTCCCTTGAAAACCCTGTTAGGATCGCTGCGAGTCATTTCCGACGTGACTACAGAGAACGATGGCTTTTGAATGAGTTAACCAGACACAGTTCCCGTTGTGAGTATCTGCTGCTGAACCCCCAGCCGGCAGGAGGAGGCAGGCAGGCACCCTCACCCTAGCCCTACCTGTCAGCCAGCAGGCAGGGTCAGGAAGGTTTTCAATAAACAGGCCGATAGTTGCAACAGCTACACCAAGGGGAAGGGAAATTAGAAACATTGTCCCAGACAAATTAAACATCTCACGCCTGTGGGTGCTGTTCCCTCCTCCCAGTCGGTGGGGGAGCCTCTCTGAGCCCCACAGGCCCCGGGCCTGCACAAACACACACGCCCCTGAACGGGTGTCCTCTGCAGAGGAGCCTCCAGAGGTGAGAGCAGCCTACCTTTACGTGCCAGGTGCAAGAGGGACCGCTGATCACAGGGCAGCCCCCGTGCCTTCCAATCGGGCTTGCAGAGTTCTGGTTGGGCAGGGGTGTCCATCCAGGCAGGGTTCGGTGGGTCTGATCCAGCCCCTGGGCTCCTTTGTGCTCTTTTGGTAAGGAAAGCTAGACATGCCTCCATTTCAATCAAAAAACAATGTTGGTCCTAGAAACCAGTGAAGGTAAAGCACACGCACCCCGTCACAGGCTCGCATGCGGGGGGGGGGGGGCGAATTCGTGCTTGGGGTGCGGAGAGGAGGGCGGGGGGGGAGTGACCTCAGCGGTTCTGGAGAGCAGGGGGGGAAAACGGTAGGCGGGCACGATGGGCCTCCTCCACGTTTCCAAGTCCGGCAGCCTTTTGGGGGGGGGGCCTTGGCCGCGGCAAATATGAAGTCCACCATCAAGCCCCACGGAGCGCGAGTGCGTCCTGAGGAGCCTCCCAAGATCCCCCTCTTTCTTCCTCTCCCGCGGCCCCCCCCAGAAACTGCTGTACCGGCAGGGGGGGCGCGTGGCGCAGACGTCCACCCAGCAGGGTCGCCCCTTTGCCGCGCTGCACCCAGTGCTGGCCCTCCGAGGGCACGGGCTGGCTGGGACTGGGCCAGGTGCCTGCCGGCCTCCCTCCCTCCCTCCCGGGCAGCCCTGCTCCAGCCCAGGCGGCGCCAAGACAGCCTCTCCCCCCCCTCCCCGTCCCCGGGGCCCTCGGGCGTCCGCCTGGTCCCCTTTCCTGCCATGCGCCGCCGAGGCGATCCCTGCCGCCCCGAGTACGACCGGGAGGCCAGAAGGTTCGGTTGCAGGGAGAAACGGGGCGCCTTGAAGGGGTGGCTTTCTGTGGTTTGGCCACCGGAGACGAGGCCTCCCCCAGCCGACTGGTGAAGAGCTCCTGCCCTGCCTGGCCGACCCGGGAGGTGCCCGCGGGGCTGCAGAGCAGGGTTCAGGGCGGCAGACTCGGGCTGGTGGTGGTGGGGGCCACCTGCCTGCCTGCCTGGGGCTGAGGAGGGTCCACCTTCGCCCAATGGGATTGGCTTTGCTGTGTTACCGGGAATGAAAGAATGATCGGCCAGCAGGGATCGGGAATAGGTTCATTGGGGGGGGGGGGGGAGATCTCATAGACATGGTTGGTGTGCTGTCAGCTGCAGTGGTTTTCTCCTCCTTCGGGCACTTCCTCTTGTTGGGAGGAGAGGAGGCAAATGTTGGACAGAAGGATTAAGTTCCCGGGGACAAATGGCTTTGGTGAGTTTTTAAAATAAAACCAATACTTCTCATGAAGGGGGGCGTGGGCTGGAGCCTGTTCCTGGTCAGCCAGGGCACTGCCAGCGAGCGAGCGCCTGTCCTCTGCCTGAGAGTAAAGTATGACCATAGGCCCAGGGGTTGCGGCGGGAGGGCCAGAGCTGAGCAGGACTCAGGACGCTCCCTTGGACAGAGTCAGAGGCCAGGAAGGTCAGCCACTGCTTGCCCTGCCCTGCCCTGCCCGGAGGTGGCCAGAATGGATGGCTGAGCCTTAAAGCTGGGCCTCCTTCTGCCGCTTCACTGCTGGGCCTCCTTCTGCCTGACATGTGCTTGGAAGTCCCCCCCCCCCTCCACAACTCCACCCTCCACTTCAGCTGTGGCACAGCCTGCCTCTAAGGCGCTGGCTGCCCTTGGTGCGGGAGATGGGCTTCTCCATCCTCAGTGGGCTGGTTAAGTGTCTCCTTCTGCTCTGATCACCAGGGAAGAGGAGCCCTGGACCATTGCCTGCTCTTGTCACCCCTCTACCTCTCTGTCCCCTTCCTTCCTTCTTTCCTCCCTCTTCTTTCCTTCCTTCCTTCCTCCCTTCCTTCTTTCTTTCCTTCCTCCTTCCCTCCCTCCTTTCCTTCCTTCCTTCCTGCCTGCCTCCCTTCCTCCAGAACTGCTTGAAAGTTTGTCAGGAGAGGATGGCAGCAGCGGTGGCAGAGACCATCCACCGGCTCTCCTCCCCCCAGCAAGATCCTGATGCCTAAGCCCAGTTCGTCAGCCACAGCAAGTCAGCCTTGCAACCTGGCTGCCGTTCTGCTTCTCAAGCCTAGATCAAGGATTTGAAAAGCTGTTCAGAGGAGTTAGCTTTGTCCAACTTAGACCTCTGTGGAGGGATTGGACTGCCACTCTCGTCGTCCGGCACCTGCAGGATCAGTGAACAAAGGTGGGGCAGGGAGGCCTCGTGGTCCAGTCCTTCAGGAGGGCACAAGATTTGGGAAGCTGGGGTTTGAAGAAGTTTAAAATCATGTGATTGTGTCAAACATGTTATGTTGGTTGATTTTTTACATATACACACCTTAACCAGGGCGATATTTCAGCGTTGTTGTTAATAATTGCTCTGTTTAACATCATGGGATTAAATCCAGCTGCCAGCTGCCTAGCTAGAGGGAACCTATAGAATCCATTGGATTTAACATACGGTCTCATGCAGTTAAGTGGGTGTTAAAGCTGGATTCGGCCCATGATGTTGCTATTGTGTCTTTGTCGATGATCCCTCTTTGGCATAGTACGGTTGGCTGTAACTCTTGCTTGGAAGGATTGTTATGTTCCATGAATTTTTTGAATCCAGTAAACATGACATCTGAGAATAGGCATGTGGTGCTTTCCTGTTTCCCATCTGCTGTGCCCCTCTTGAGGAGTTGGTATGCTTAGGGGTTGGAAGCAGAGGGCTGTTGGTGTCCGGGGAGGTTCCCCTCCACTGCCGTGGGTCGTTCAGATTCCTCATTGAAAACTGAAGTGCTCCTGAAGAGAGCTTTCACCAAACAAACATCAACCTCATAAGTTGCTTGCATGCCTATTATGCCTGTTTTCTACTACTGTGCCTCTGGGTCTCCCAAATTCAGGTTTTCCATCAGGACACTGGCTGGTCAGCTTCACCTGCGCACCTGAGGCTCTCCACCTGCGCACTCTCTCTCCCTTGCCAGAAAATGTGCAGGAATTTTTTTTTTTTCAGTCCGACAAAAGGAGCCTCTTTCCTTTTCCTCATGGGAAAACTGGTTGTGAAGAGTGAAGCCTCAAAGCATCGTGTTTCATTTAAAAGACCAATGCCTACTTAATTGCAATTACTTTGGGGCAAAGACATATTTTTTTTAAACTGTGAAACAAGCTGAGGTTTGGACTTTCAGAAAGTTTTCAAGGGAAATAGGAAGGGGAGAATAGAAACCAAGCAGCATTATTCCTTATTTCATTATTTAGTTATTTATCTCACACAGTAATCTTAGGCACATAAACGCTATCATTTAAACTACTAACATCTAGTTGAAATGGGAAATTAAAACTTATCTAAAATCAGCAGGGTAGGTCCCAGATTGAGGAAACAATGAATCAGCAAGAACCAAATAAGAATTCAATACGAGTTATCCCCAGAAAGCTTCTAAATGAATGAATAAATAAATAAACGAGGGTTTCTCCTTACTGGACCCTTAGAGAAACAGTAATAAGTCTCGCCTTCCCCTCCCCACCTTCTCCTCCTCCTTCCTGCGGCTCCTCCTCCCTGGTTCCCCTTCAGGATCCCATCTGTCCGATCTTCCTCTCCGTAAGCCTCTGATCGACTTTAAATCCTCCGGTAATTTTAAAGCCCCTGGGCATGCACAGAGTTTGCGTTTTTAAACTTGCCGTTAGGATGGCCGGTTCAAAACAAAAAAGGATTAAGGCGGATATGTGTAGAGGTGTAGGGTTAGGGTTAGGGTTACCCCCTTTTCCTACTGGCCAATGGTGTTTGCCCCACAAACAGTGCCTGCAGCGCTCCTGGGAGACAAAGAGGGCATAGGGTTGAGGACATTTCCCCTCCGCCACTGCGGAGGTGTCTTCCTCTCTCCCTTCTGTCTCACCGGGCCATGTTCAGACGTCAAGTGATAGGCAAGGCCTGCCTTGGACCGGTATGCTTTGCTGCAGTGAGGACACCGAAGGGCCGGCTTCTCCAGCTCGGCCGCAGCCTTTCCACACTTCTCTGTGTGATAGAGATACCCAAGGACGCTGGTGAAGCTGCCGGTGCAGCCCTGCAGAGACAGGCAAAAGAAAAGGCAGCTCAGCTCCCGGGCCACGAAAAAGGAGAAGAGCCACTCCACTCCACTCCAGGCAGGCAGCGGTCCCTGGCTGGCTCCAGGGGTGACAGGAAGCCCTTCCGCCCACCAGTGGGGGGGGGGGGGGGAGACCATCCTGGCTGCTGTCCTTGGCGGGCCACTTTTTTTCCTGACATGAATGCAGTGCTGCACCGCCCTGCTGCCCTTGTTGCTGCTGAGCAGCCAGGGTGCTCAGGGGCTGGGGCTGCTCTCTCACCTCCCTGGTGCCCCTGAGCTTTCCCATTCGCTTCAATATTCTCCGTAAGCAATCTCGCTCACTCTGCTGGTCCATCTGGCTCATCTCTGCCCCCGTCATCTAAAACAGAAAAGAACACAGAACACAAACGCAAAGAGAAAAGCACCCACAGACAGAAAGGAAAGGCTACTCAGAATGGACTGGAAACAAAGCATGGGTTAGGGAGCCCCACCTGCCAGGCGAGCCAGCAACAGGCTGCTCATGTAAGAGAAACATTTGAACAGGCAACAGAAAGCAGTGGGGAAGACCTGAATGGGTGGGCCTTTGCCCACGGGGGCCAGTCCAGCCACAACCCCCATCCCACCCTGGGTAGTCCTTGCAGCCTCCTCCTGTTCCCTTGGGGCTCCACTCACATACAAAGACACAAACACAGAGCAGAAGCATCCTAAACCATCAATGCCACAGTTTTAAAAAAATAAATAGTCAAGGCACAGACTCACTTCTGAGGCTGTGACCTGACTTACTTGAAGAACCTGATAGACCGCAGCTGAACAACACAGAGTGGCCTCTCTGCACTATAACTACAAAAGTAGCAGGGCTCATGAAGTTATTTTGTTTGGGGTGACTGGAAACCTCACGGAGACTCAAGAGAAAGGGGAACTGGTGTTTTGTTTTTTAAATAGCACCCTCACCTGCTGACAATCTGCCATGTGCTTTTTCAGTCCTTCCACTGTTTTCCTCGCTACAGCTCTGCAGACAGGACATGTGACGTGGCCCTTCTTCAGGATCTCCTGGCACCACAGCTCTTCCTGGCTTCCTATCAGAGGTGATTCAACATCTTAGCGTTCCATGGAACTGATCCCAATAGACCTCCTGCAACAGACACACAGATACCAGTAAGAACAAAAAGGAAGCCTCATCGAAAACAGACTAGAGATGACCACAGACCACAGTTTAGCGCTGTGTCTGCACCTCCTCAGTGTGACTGCCCACTCGCTGACTGCAGCGGCACCCTTCCCTCCTCTGCCTTCTCCAATGGCCACCCACTCATCTGACCAATTGGGCGGGATATAAATACAATAAAAGTAAAAGTAAAGTAAGGAGGCAGGGAAGCACACACTGCCTGGGGAATGGGAGCGCGTGCAGAAGAGAGGGGAGTGTGAGTGCCTGCAGAACACCTGCGCAGGTGTGGCTCCAAACTGGGCTGAACTGCTGAACTCTGGTTTGTGCCCATCTTTAAAGCAGACGATCATCTTTCAATACAGAAAACATTAAGTTTAGGAAAGAGGTGGACAAAGAAATCACAACTACCTGCTTGTGAATACCATTTGGAGGAAAACAACCATGAAAATGAATGACAACCACAGCATTTATTCTTTCTAGGTATCCTGACCCTTCCTAAGAATCCCTAATTAAGCACATCAGCAAGGTATTCAATACGATCATTTCAGCTGGGCTTTAAAACACCACCAAGAACCCAAACTAAATCTATGTTTCTGACGACACAAACAACCAGAACGAAGGCCACAATCCCCACCAAGGACCTCCCGTAAAGCATTTTACCAGACGGATACACTGACACCTCCTTCTTCTGGCAACTCTCGCTTGGCTTGGCTTGAGGATTCCCCTCCATTTGTTGCTGTTGTGCTGGGAGAAAGACAAACCAGTGTGAAACATTGCCTTTGCAATCAGGAATCCTCCAAGCAACACTGAACAACCCGTCACCAACATCGGATGCTTGAAGACCCTATGCCTGTAAATGAACCGTACCGCACTCACCAGGAACTTTCCGCTTCTTTCTGGGAAGCATCTTGTGGTCTTTCATGCCTCCCTGTGTTTCCAGAGGAGGCTCTGCTTCAGACAAAACATTGGCAGCTGAAAACAAAACAGAAAGAGTGCAATCCGCAACTGTGGGCCTTTCAACTCATGGCAAAGCTCTGTTGTTGGCCAGGTTTGCAAACACGGATCAGCTATAAGCACAGAAACGGCTGCGTTGTTCTATAACTGATTCTAAACAGCTCTCTTACAGGAGTTAGATGAAAATCAGTTGCTAAGGTAGTCCATCAGTTACAAATAATTGTACCCACAGCTGTAACATCTAAGTTGGCTTAACCCCTTTTGCTGACGTCAAGTTCCATCACTAGCTGAGACACGAAAATTGCTGGGGAGGCAAAGGGAGAACTAGCAGGGAAGGAAAAGAAAAGGCCGCCCTCGTGGCCCCAACCCTGGCCCCTGAGCAAGCAAGCAAGCAAGCAAGCAAGCAAGGGGCTGGGGATCGGCAGCTTCTTCGGGGCGCTGAGCAGGAGAGGCCACGCGCGCGGGGGCCCCCCATGGCTGTGACCGTTACCCCAGAGAGAGAGAGAGGGGCCGAGGCGGCGGAGCTCCCCCTCAGCCCCAGCCACCTCGACCCCTCCACCCCTCGGGGGAGGGCCCCCCCATGTACCCGGTACCTTTTCCCCGCGGCCGGGGCTCCTCCCCGGGCCTGAGCCCCTTCATCTCGAGCTAGAGGCGGGGGCCGTGAAGGCCTCCATCGGGCTGCGGCTCTGGGGTTCCGTTCACCGAGCTCGGCCAAGATGAGGACGGAGGTGGCAGATCCCCGAGCGGCTCCTCAGCCCCTTGCCCTTCTCTCCGCTCGGAGAACCTCCTCGGCCGGCCGGCCGGCTGCCTTCGTACCCTCACCCCGCTCGTGCCGCGACTTCTGGTTTCCTGTAACTTCAGCCCATTGTTGTGTGTCCTGCACTCCGGGGTGATCAAGAACAGATCCTGCCCCTCCTTGGTATGACAGCCTTTCAAGTCTTTCAAAAGTGCTATTACAGTGGTGCCTCGACTTACGAACGCCCCTACTTACGACCAATTCAACTTATGAACATCTCCGGCTGCAAAATTTTGCTTCGACTTGTGGCCGGAGCTTCGACTTGCGACCAGGAAAGGGAAAAGGTGGGAAATTCAAACCGTTGGTGGCGAAGAGGCTGCTTCTTTGTAGCTCTTGAGCCTGGGTCCTGAATCCACTAAGGCAGGGGTCGTCAACCCCCGGTCCGCGGCCCAGTGACGGTCCGTGGGCTTGCCGGAACTGGGCCGCGGATACGGATCTCTGCCCGCATGCACGTGGGGGGGGGGTGTCACGCTCGTGCGGGGGCATGCTCGTGGGGGGGGTCACGCTCATGCGGCAGGTGTGTTGCACCTGCGGGGGGGCATGTCATGCATGCGTGTGAGCATGACACCCCGTGCATGCGCACGAGCGCAACATGTCCACCATGCTCACACGGGGGTGCCCCCGCCCCCCCCACGCATGGAGCTCGCTCCCTCCAACCGGTCGGCGGTCCCAAAAAGGTTGGGGACCGCTGCACTAAGGTTTCCAAGAGGTCACCAGATACACACCGTATTATGCTTTGCAGGACGTCAAGGCCCAGGGTTGCAACAGCACTGGCTGCTGCAGGGCCTGGCCTGCAGGATGTTTGCAGCAGCATTTCTTTCAGGGGTATTTTGGTTCTGGCTGTCTCTTTCCCTGGTGCACACTCTCTGCTGGCGAGTGCTGTCTGGGAACACTTTTGCTAAGGCTGTGCCCAGGAGCCCCAATGCATGGGAGGCTTCTCCAGGGCCCCAGGAGCCATGTCTGGTGTCCTTCTCTTTTCTCAGAGGTAGCGGGGTTAGTTGCAGCAAAAACAACAAGAAGGCCTGAGGTTCGGAGGTTTAAGAAGTTCTGTCTTGCATAAATATTCATCTGCACAGTCGTGCACATGGGTGTTTCCTTTTTGTTAGTGTGCAGAAGGTGTAGGCAGGTGTCTTTTTTTCTTTTCTTGGTAGCTTTATAAGATAGTGGTCATTGGGTGATTTCAGACATAATATCCACTAGCTGAGTAAGCTTCAAAATCTGCTCTGGTTGCTCCACACCTGAAGACCAGTAGGCTCCAGGGAGTTGGAAAAATTGCTAAAGAGAAGGTTTCAGTGTTTTCTTGACTGAGGCTAGTCTGTATCTCTGATTCTTGTCTCTTCTTTTCAGTTTCCTGTACAAAACCAAGCTCCCGTTTATTGTGGCTATGAACAAAGTGAGTGGAATTCTTCTTTTGTGCTGTCTTCAGCCTTTTCTGATGTGGGATCCATCTTTCAACCCCCCCCCCCTGAAGTATGGGGCTTTGGCTTCCTCCCTCCCTCGTGATCTCTCCCCAACATAAGTTTGGGTGTCCTCTTGTTCTGCATTTAGCCTGTCCTATGAGGGTGGAGAGCCTGGCCTGCCTGCTGTATGTGGCAGGGGAGTTCAATACCTCTTGCTGTCTTGTGAGAAGGTAGAGGCAAGGCCTTCAGTCTGTCTCTGCCTTCATCAGTGCTGGGAGCTGCCCCTCTTTTAGAGGCTGTTTGGAAGAAACCGGGCACAGGGCTAGCCAAAGCCGTCTCTTCTGCAATCAAGGGATGCAGTCAATGGGCGGGCAGGAGAATGATCCGGTCCTGTTTGAGTTGCGTGCTTGGCCCATGTGCCCTGTCACAGCTGAAGCTGTATGGAAACATGCAGAGGAGAGCCTCCACCTGAGATGCAGGGGCTGAGCTCTTGGGGTGGGGAGTACCTTGGGATTTGGGGAAAACTGGAGCAGACCCCCTTGGGAGCATTGCTGGGTGGCGGTAGTTGCATTTTCCCCCTATATTTTTCAACCGTGGGATGCTGCTCCGTTTGGGAGGAGGGAGGAGAGACTCTGGGTTGCTGGAGGAACTGTGGTTCAGAACCGGTAACTTTCTGCTAATGCTTTCCCTTCATCCTACTCTCTGTCTGGCAGCCCAATTGCTGCTGCTCTCCCCTTCCGAGAGACACAGCAGCATGCTGGCAGAGGTCTAGATCAGACGCTCTGTGCTGGCCTTTCCGTGGCTAGCCTGCAGCCTGCACTTTCTGGAGTTTACTGTATCCACCTCTTCTATCTCCCCTCTAGTGCTCACCCCTCAGCATCTGAGAGTCACTATTCCTTCCCCATTTACCGAGAATGTGAAAGAGCTGCAGCACAGTTTGTCTGGCCCCAAAATTTTGAATTCCTTCAGGGCTACTGGAGGTTTTTGCATGTTTCCTTGCCCAGGCTGGGCTCCAAACTCAACCCCTCCCCTGCCCCATCCTTTGTTCTAATTGTTTCTATTTCCCCCCAAACACATTTCATGTTGCAGGAGAAGGTTTCAAGAAGGGCAGAAGTAGAGCAGTGGTTTCTTCCTCTGTCCCTTCTTAACGACTCATCAATTTCCCAAGCAGGAAGAGCAGCCCGTCAGCTTTGCCTGCTGCCTTCAGAGATGAGCTGGGCAAGTCCAGCAGTCCCAGGGACCAGTTTCAGCTGCCAAATCCCCACTGCAGCTTCCCATGCCCCCACCCCACCTCCATTTCCAGGTTGTGGCGGCAGTTGGGAGCCATGTTTCCTCCACTTCCAGTTTTCTGTTTAGATTAAAAGTAAGTTGCATAGGGGCCGTGTGTCCTGTTCTATAGGAGAAGGGCATTTCCCGCACCCACACAACTTGTCTTAGCTCAGAAATGCAGTGCACGCAACTGCTATGGGTCTGTGATGCTGGACCCCCAGCTGGGTGTCCCAGGAGGCAAGGTGTGTCAGTACAGCCTGCGTGTTTTCCACCCTGTTTAAAGAGAGAGCCCAGAATCAAGGCGGGTCCAGGAGCGGAGGTATCCGAGTGCAGGCGAGTGCTGCACTGAGGCCGTTGGGGCAGAAGCAGCTCCCAGCCTGACTTCCACACCAGAAGTTCATCTTTTTTCTCTCTCTCAACTCAGACAGATATCATTGACCACAGCTTTGCGGTGGAGTGGATGCAGGACTTTGAAGCCTTCCAAGATGCCCTCAACCAGGAAGCCACCTACGTCAGCAACTTGACTCGCTCCATGAGCCTAGTCCTGGATGAGTTCTACAACTCGCTCAAGGTGGGAGTCTCTCCTTTTCCTTCTCCTCCAGGGTGGGTGTGGGCATCTGTCTTACACAGAGTTTATAGGCACTTGTAACACCCCAGAGTTGAGTTCAGTGTGAATATAAAAGCCCCCTCTCGGCCCATGTGCTCTTTCTTGCACTCACACTGATGGAGGGACACAGAGATGGCAGTGGCTTCCTCCTCTCATTCATCTGTTCTGTCAGCACTTGGGGTTCTCAAGGCCAACCCCCTGCCAATGCCAGAAAGCCGCAGGTAAGACCTCTGACAGGTAAACCTGCCTTGCAAAAGTGTCCAGCAGCTTCTGAGACAGCCCATCACGTTATTAAATGTCTCCTCGTGCCGGGACGTTTTTCCTAACGGTCGGTTGGAATCTTCTTTCTTGTAATTGGACTCCATTGTTTTGGGTCCTGCTCTCTGAAGCTGCAGGAAGCAAGCCTGCACGCCAGCCCTTCCAACGTTTAAGGATGGCTATCCTACCACCTTTCAGACTTCTCTTCTCCGGGAGAGAAGTCACCAGCTCCCTCAGCTGTGCCTTGTTGCGACTTGAATTCCAATGCCTCCAGTGCTGGAGCATTCACCGGTTCCCAAGGTCACTGGTTCCACTGTCGTACTGCTCTAACAGTTAGGAAATTTTTCCTGATATTCAACCGAAATCTGGCTTCCTTTAAATGGAGCCCATTGTTGCCTGTCCTGCACTCTGGGGTGATCGAGAACAGATCCTGCCTCTCCTCTGTAGGACAGCCTTTCAAATATTTGAAAAGTGCTATCATATCACCCCTCAGCCTTCTTTTCTCAAGGCTAAATATGCCCAATTCTTTCAGCCTCTCCTCATAAGGCTTGGTTTTCCAGCCCCCTGATCATCCTTGTCGCCCTCCTCTGAACTTGTTCCAATTTGCCGGCATCCTTCTTGAAGTGTGGCGTCCAGAACTGGACACAATGCTCAAGGTGAGGCCTAACCAGTGCTGAATTAGAGGGGGACCAGCACCTCACAGGATTTGGAAACTACTTCTATTAATGCAGCCTGAAATAGCATTGGCCTTTTTTGTAGCCACATCACACTGTTGGCTCATATTTAGCTTGTGATCTACGACAACTCCAAGATCCTTCTCGCTCGTAGTTTTGCTGAGCCAGGTATCCCCCATCTTGTAGCAGTGCAATTGGTTTCTTTTTCCGAGGTGCAGGACTTTGCACTTATCCCTGTTGAATTTCATTCTGTTGCTTTCGGCCCAGTGCTCCGTCCTATCAAAGTCATTTTGAATTTTGTTTCCATCTTCCAGGGTATTAGCTATTCTGCCCAATTTTGTATCGTCTGCAAATTTGACAAGCATTCCCTGCACTCCCTCATCCAAGTGATTAATAAAAATGTTGAAGAGCACCAGGCCCAGGACTGAGCCTTGGGGTACCCCACTGGTGACCTCCTCCCAGTTAGAGAAGGACCCATTAATCATCACCCTCCGAGTACAATTCTGTAGCCAACTGTGTATCCACCTGACCCTTCATCTATCCAGCCCACGCTGCCTTTTGTTTTGATTTTGACTTGTCTTTAGCTTGGAGTCTTTTGATTCTAATTCTTCCCAGCTCTTAGATGTTTTTCATGTATACTGCTTCTCACCCTGTACCAGTGCATCTGATTTTATCCTGCCTAAAGCTGGAAGTTTACATTTTCCCTTGATGAGAATCGTTTTGCTTCTTTTGGCCTGTTTTTCCAACCTGTGAAAGTTATCCTGGTCATTCAGAATCAGTCCTCTGAAGTATTAGCTACCACTCCCAGTTGGCTGTCATCATTTGATGAGTGCCCCCCCCCCCAATGTATTACGAGGATATTGAACAACATTGGCCCTGGGACAGAATCCAGTGGCCTGCTCCCATCTCCCCCCCTTTTTTTCTGCTTCTCTCCAGGAGGCACCCTAGATAAGTGGCCTTGGGCTTTGGCCTGCCAGTCAGCTATGTATCCATCTGAAGTATTGTCTAGCCTACACTCCATGAGGTGGGCTGCACGAGTGTAATGGAGGAGCTTGTTGAAAGCCTTACTGAAATCAAGAAACTTCCTTCATACCATTTCTCTTCTCTACCAGACTTGGTTCTACCAAAGAAAGAATAATACTAAGCTGCGTAAAAATACATTTTTGAGAAACTACATGTCTGAGTTCATTCTGGGTTTTAGCCCTAATAATAGGGGCCACTTGTGTGTACCCTTCTTTGGGGATTCACTTCTCCTTCAGTACCTTCGACATGTCCCCAGCTCTCCGCTTATCGGATGCAGCCAGCCCAGTTGCTTTAGATGCCTCCCACTTTTCTTTCTCATATGAATTGTTTGTGACTGTAGCTCCAGGGTCTCACTTATAAGAAACCCCCAGTCATTGTGAGAGATGGCTTGCTTTTCTTTTGACTAGTTCTGATTAAAGGATCTCACCCAGTAGCTGGAATCCAGTTGTAAGTTGCAAATAAAGTAGGCCCATTGATTCAATGAGGATTTAGTGAGTCAGCATCCATATATTTTTATTTTATTTTATTTGTTTAAAGTATTTTTATTCTACCTTTCTCCTTAAGGACTCAAGGCAGCTTACATCATGAAAATGATTTAAAGTAAACCACATTGAGTATAGAAATATTTAAAAGGATCAAATGAATCCTGTACTAAAAAACATGTTGTTGTTGTTTAGTCGTTTAGTCGTGTCCGACTCTTTGTGACCCCATGGACCAGAGCACGCCAGGCCTTCCTGTCTTCACTAAAAACATAAGCAACACCAAAACACATTGAAAGCAGTAAGTTAAAACAATCCATGTAAAAAATTTCCACTTGGGTAGCCAGTTGTTAAGGGAAAGCTTGCCTGAAGAGAAAGGTCTTCACCTGCTTGCAGAAAGACAGCAAAGATGGGGCCAGCTTGGCCTCCAGTGGGAGGGAGTTCCAAAGTCTCTAGGAGCAGCCACAGAGAAGGCCCTCTCCCATGTTCCCACCAAACATGCACCTGTGAGAGAAAGGCCCTCTCCTGATTATAACAGCTGGGCAGACTCATAAAGGGAGATGCAAGTTCCATAGATTCAGTGGGCCTACTCTAGTGATTTACTACTGGATTTCAGCCATTTTTGTTTTAAATTTATAGAACTCGGCCTTCCTGGGGTTGAGAGTACCCGTGTATGACAGTCCTCTGCTTTCTTGTTCCTCAGTGAAATAAACCACGAGAAGTCCTGGTCACTAGCGCACAGTTTTGGTATTCTCAGCTGGGATAGCATCATTCAGGAGTTCAGGGAGGCTTGGGGATCCCTAGCAGGCCCCACAGGATGGCACTGTTCCCCTCTTCTTTGTTTTTCACTCACATGCCTTCCAGCAGCCTTCTGTGTTCCAAATCATGGATCTCCTCACAGTAAATATGTAGAGTCTACTCCATGTCTCTTCCTGTGCACTCTCTTCCTTCTGAATAAGCTATAGCGCATCCCATTCGTGACCCTGGTCCCACCAGGTTTTGGTAATGCCTGTGAAATCCAATTTGCCTTCCAGTGTTAGGAGTTCAAACTCATCTTGATGGTTTCCCCTGTACTTTATATCGTTGTGGAAACATTTGGCCCCGTGGGTCATTCCCTCCGGAGGCTGCCCTCTTGTTTTTTCCCACCTTCCGATGGGTCTCTTCCACCTTCTCCATTTCTTGTGCCCCCCCTCCAATGCTTTGCGGCTCCCTGGCCAATTTCCTTGTGGGCAGTCTTATGTCCGAAGAGTTATCTTGGGACAGTTCAGTCAACCCAGCCAGAGGCTGGGTTTGAAACCCACACCCCTGCCTTTATTTTGCAGCCTTTGGTTTGAAATTCACTTCTTTAGAAAGGCCTGGCATAGACCTCTAGCCATCATTTTTGGAACTCTATGTGTTTTTTTCTGAACCATTCACAGATAAGTAGTGTTGAAAACTAACCTGAGCTGGTGGTTTTTAAGTGTCTCCATAGAGGTAACCAATCCCACTGCCTTTGGGTTGTCTACCAAAGACCAGATCTCCTTGTCTCCCTTTTCTCTCTCCTTCCCTTTGTGGGATTCACGTCAGAAGCACCCTAACCCTTAACCCTTTCCCCCAGCCTCCAGCCAGCACCTTCTTCCCAGCCATGCAATGCTGCAGGTCATCGGACACTTACTTCCTTGCTGCCTGTGCCGCCTTCTCCTGTGTATGTAGGAGCAGCTCTTCTGGCCTCCCCCACAAAACACAAAACACCAAAGGCCTCAAGAAGGGCTCCTGCTCATGAGCTTCGGTGGACTGCAAGTGTAGCTGTGGGAGTGGCAGCTGGTAGTCCTTTCCCCATCTGGTCAGCAGCTCAGTTCCTGCAAGCAGCAGCCCCTCCTCGAGGCCCCCCCCCCTTGTAGCCCTCAGACAAAGTTCCTTCAGCTCCCTGAAGGAACACGGCTCCTCTATCAGCCGGACTGGATTTTAAGGTCACCAGGGGAGGCCTTCCTCTCTGTGCTGCCAACCTCAGAGGCACATTTGGTAGGGGAGCAAGAGGGGGCCTTCTCGGTGGCGGCTCCCAGACTCTGGAACTCCCTCCCACAGGAGGCCAGGCTGGCGCCGTCGTGGCTGTCCTTCTGCAAACGGGCAAAGACCTTGTTCTTCAGGCATTCAGGCAGGCCTTTTCTTCAGAACTGGCCACCCAAGAGGGGGTTTGTTTGTTTCTTTTAATGGGATTGTCGTGTTTTTGTTGTCTTTTAATATGTTTTTCAAACTGCTTTTATCTTCTAGATTTAGTGTTGTATCTATTTCCTTTCTAGTATTGTAATAATGTATTCACTTTTAGATTTCAGTATGGTTTGTATCATAAGCTGCCTTGGATCCCGAGGCAATGAGGTGCTTTCTCTTGCAGGTGGTGGGGGTTTCTGCTGTGCAGGGAACAGGGCTGGATGAGTTTTTTGAACATGTGTCCAAAGCTGTCGATGAATATGAAAGGTGAGAGAGCATTCGGGAGGGCAGAAAGGCAGGCAGGCATGACTGTTGTGTATAAGTGGCTGCCCACTTCTGCTTGGCTGCCTTCGGGCATGCTTGGCCTTCGGGGCCTCTAGGCTGGTTATCCCTCCGGCTGATTCTGGGGGACTTGCTTTGTATCCAGCGTACACGTGGTGTACTGTATATACTGTATTCCACAGCTGTCACGGGGGAAGGGAAGGCGGGCCACCACGATCCCCTTTGGTGCAGATCAGGCTGAACAGAACTGGTGACCTCTAATGGGCCAGGCCACATCCCTCCTCCTACAGGTCGAGGCAAGGCAGGCCTTGGGAAGGGCTCTTTCTCCTCTGCTGCCCCTCACATGAGTGAGTAAAGGTGTAGTAGATGGGGAGAGGAGTGACAGTGTCCCTGCAGTGCCAGTGGCCACTCACGTGACCTCCATTGTTGCCTGGCTGGGTGTGAGCCTCAGGTGACTGGGAGTAAATAGGTGGCACCCGTGTCCCTTCCTCTCCTTCTCTTCTTGCAGAGAGTACCGCCCAGAGTATGAACGCCTCAGGAAGAAGCTGGTAAGGGCATGCATGCACAGCCCCCCACCCCTTTCTGCTGCTTTGTCCCACTCTAGCCTTGGCCGTCTCTAGGCCCGGCTCTGAAATGCTTCTCAGGCTGCCTTTTAGGATCAAAGCTGCCAGGAAGGGGGTCCCCAGGACACAGAGAAATTCCCTTGATTGCTGGAAGCAGCTGTCTGGGGCTTTGCTGCTGCTTGAAGAAGGCGGAGTGGGGCTCTGAAGGAGACTGTTTGAGGCGGGCAGCTTCCTGTAGCTCAGGTGGGAGTGGGTGGGTGATTCCCACACCCACACCGTCACCTGATGAAAGAGCAAAGCAAAGCGTGCTGCTTATAGACCGCCCCATAGCGCTTCAAGCACTCTCTGGGCGGTTTACAAGTTAATTATGCAGGCTACACATGCCCCCCCCCCCCAGCGAGCTGGGTACTCATTTTACCGACCTTGGAAGGATGGAAGGCTGAGTCAACCTTGAGCCAGCTACCTGGGATTGAACCCTGGGTCGTGAGCACAGTTTTAGCTGTAGTACAGCTGTTTAACCACTGTGCCACGAGGGAATGTATCTGCTCAGTCAGTCCACGACACTGGACGAGTCTTCCTTGTCTGCAGGGAAGAGTGCAGAGCCAGCAGCAGCAGGAGCAGCTGGAGCGTCTACAGCACGATATGAGCCCAGTTGCTGGGGAGAGCCACCCTGCTAGATCTGAAACGCAGGAACCAAGCAGCAGGAAGGTGGGGAGGGGTGGAGGGCTGGCCTTGACGAGGAGCCCAGTGACTCACTTTCAGACAAGCCAGCTCTTGGCTTCAGAGCCTCCAAGGCAGGGGGCTTGCTTCTGTCTGGAAGCCATGCACCGGGGGGGGGGGGGGCGCCTTTGCTGCTCTTTTTCCTGCTCTGCCACCAATGCCCAAAGGCCCCTGTTGGGTAGGAGGCGGCTGGCTCGTCACAGGGGAGGGGGCGGTGTGCATGCAGGCCGACTTCCTTTTGCCTTCTGCACCTGGAAGACCTTAGACCGTGGCCTGCGAATTGAATGGCACCAGTCCCAAGCAGCCTCTGTTGGTTGCATCTCCCCCACCCTTCCTTGAAGCCATGTCTGGGGCCCCTGCCTGCCTAATTTCTCTGGGGACCTTCTGGCGTGGCCGTCCCGGGCAAAGTGCCTGCTCCTTCAGGGGCAGAAGGGAAAGGGTGAGGGCTTGGCCCTTGGTGTGGGGCTCAGCCCAGGGGCCGAGAGTGGCTTGGTAGCTGCGTGGCTGTCATTGGCAGGCTCATCGGCGGAGTCTTTGCTCGGCCCCTCGGCCCTCATCCTGACACGAGGAGCTTTGGAAGAAGAAGAAGAAGAGCAGGAGGGGGACCAAGACAGTGACAGCGATGACATCAACCACCAAGGTGAGGCGTGCAGACCTGGGTGGGAAATGTGGGCAGAGGGAGGGGCAGCCTGATGGGGCCTCCCTACAAGGCAGCTGATCAGGTGGTGCTGTCTTACTGAGCGTCTCTCAGCTCTCCACAACACGCTTAAGCCCCTTCGTTTTCATTTTTTGTGGCGGGGGGGGAGGGGAGGGGAGGGGGGAAAGAGCTGCTCCTTTCCCTTCAGTGAGCACCGGATCGCTTTCTGAAGGGCGTTCCGGGCCCAAGAAGTGGAAGGGAGACTCACATGGCTACGGGGGTTTTCTGCTCTCCTGTTGCAGTGACGGAGGAAAGCCACAAAGGGCCGGCCTTCCAGAACTTCCTCCAGGAGGCCAGACGGCGCTACCCGGCTCGAAGCAGCCAGTAGTGGGGAAAGAAGATGGCAGCAGCAGCTGTGAGATGCAGTCCGTGCATCCCGGGCTGCAGCTTTGGCCTTCTGAGCCTGTTGGACTGTTGCTTCATGCTTCCCTTTGCAATGAGAGGGAGGCCAATTTAAGGTCTCCAGAAGCTTTTCTGCCCAGCCAGGGCTGCAGCTGAGAAAAGTATTCAGGACAGAGTGAACTGTGGTACACCTGGGAATCCCATCTATAATGTTATGCTTATTAAGAAACCTCTATTTTGCTATCAGTTGCTGCGGTCTGTCTCATCTTTTGGAGCTGCTCGCTCTTCTTATCTTTCTAGGTAACGGCACAGGCACCTGCTGAGAAGGATCTGGAAAGGAAGATGAGGTCACGTTTCCATCAAAGAGGATGCGGAGTGGAAAGCGCTCACTAAAGCACCATATGTTACCTCTAGACAAAATCGTTTGCCAAAGTCTTCTGAGCAAATGTTTATTTTTGTTACACTCTTACTCCAGTTAATCTTAAAGAGAGAGAAAAAGAAAAACAAGTAAACAAAAATGTCACACAGGGAGGAAGATAACAATTTTTTGAAAAAACATTTTAGATTTTTTTTTAAAAGCTTGAACATGGAATTCAATAAAAGATCAGGAAATACCCAAATAGGTTTTGTCACACACAGTTGTTATCTTACAACCCTTGCAAGGTCTCATCTCACTCATGAATAGGAGGGCACTTATCTTCCAGTACCACAGGATCAGGCCTTTAGCTTGCAGTATGGCAGAATTCTGTTCTTTTGACCATTGGTTGAATTCCAAAAAACAAGCATGTGATTTTATGAAATGTTCACATCTACAAAGTTCAGGGATCAATTCAGTGCAGAGTTAATACAGAGAACAACCATGGTCCAAGAAGAATCTGTAACTCCGCGCTGCCAAATAGTATGTTTAAAAGATGCACTAGATACCTTTGTGTCACTGATAAATAGCAGCCTTATTCAAACTTTTACCAAAGAGTCCTTATCGTGTTCAGTATACAAAAAACGTAATTTTCTGTTATGCAAGTCACAACTTTTGCATTCATAGAGAAAAACATAATCCAGTGATTAGAACAAACTAGGACGATCCATTTTTTTCATCACATTTTCCCCTTCTCCCCTGTGTGTTCTTCATTCTTTGACCAGCATTGTTGTTTCCAGCCATGAATTGCTTCCATTTTTATTCTGAATCAATGACCTCTGAAAGGTCTTCTTGATCAGCACGCGCGCACAGCCACACACCCCAAAGGAAATAGAAATGCATGGAAAGCCACTGTTTTTTATATTTTAGTTTTAGATTTCTTGCAGGAGGGCATGGATCGGGGTCTGGCAACCAACTTAAATCAGCAGTTCTAGTGACAGGTGTATCATCTGGCCAAAGCCACACACAGAAAGCTATCAATCATTCCCTGAGGGGTGTGTCTCTGATGGCCCTTCCTGTATGGAATGGACACCCCTGGCGGAGCCTCCAAGTTGCCCACCACGTTCTCACCAGGTTCAAGTCAGTGTCTTCAAAGCACCCGTTCTGGAGGGTGTTTTTCCTCACTGCCATTACCTCACCAAACAATCTCAGAACTGGGGGACCTTTGTGCTAGGCTGGAACTGCATTCCCAAGATAGTTTCGGTACTTCTCTGTTTAGACTCTTCCTTCATTGCAGAAGTTTGTTCCATTTTTCATCGGGCCAATACGGTGTGGCCACCTTCCTTTTCCTGAAGGCTTGCATGCCTCTAAAGAAGTGATACCCAGTGTGGTGTAGTGGACAGAGTGATGGACTGAGGAGGCCTGGGTTTGAATACTTGCACTGCCATGGAAACTCACTTGGGGGGTGAGGAACTGGTAAAACCACTCCTTCAATATCTCACTTACCTTGAAAGCCCTTGTGACGTTTACCCTCGTGGCCCCTGCTTGTTTCACCCAACACAGAGCTCACGCAAGTATCCCAACACGTCCTTTACCTCGCTGCCACCAGTTGACCTCGGTCAACACCCTTTAATTAGAAAGACTGAGGTCCAAGCTGAATATAAAGTTGAACAACCCAGGTTTATTGATTACAGTTCGCTTAAACAGGTTTGTCACAGACTTTAATGTATTCATTATTTATTTATTTTATTTATTTAACTTATATGCCGCCCACACTACCCAAAGGTCTCTGGGCGGCTTACAACAATTAAAACACAGTAAAAAAGATAAAACACTTAAAATGCAATTAAAATAGATACTCTAAAAATTGCCATCAGGACCCACCGTTGATATTATTTCAATTAAAAGCCTTCTGGAACAGGAAGGTTTTGACCCGGCGCCGAAATGTCATCAGTGTCGGCGCCAGACGAATCTCAGTCGGGAGGGCGTTCCATAGTCTGGGGGCAGCTGCCGAAAAGGC
The DNA here is from genome assembly GCA_037013535.1 of Intellagama lesueurii. NCBI lineage: Eukaryota > Metazoa > Chordata > Lepidosauria > Squamata > Agamidae > Intellagama > Intellagama lesueurii. Next base: position 1,206,312 of record JBAJHW010000016.1, on the reverse strand, counting down.
CCTTTGTCTACCAGCCATCCCTCTTACCTCCTCGAGGGACGGCTCTTTCAAAAGGGCCCCCTGGCTAGATCTTAACTGCCGGGTAGGCTCATATGGAAGGAGGCGGTCCTTCAGGTATCCAGGGCCCAAGCCGTTTAGGGCTTTATATGTCAAAACAAGCACTTTGAATTCGGCACGGGCACCAACTGGTAGCCAATGTAACTTAAACAGAATCGGCTTGATATGGTCCCTAGCGGCCCCACCACTCACCAGCCGCGCAGCTCGATTCTGGACCAGTTGCAGTCGCCGGACTGTCTTCAAAGGCAGCCCCACGTAGAGCGCATTGCAGTAATCTATGCGAGATGTTACCAGTGCGTGTGCAACTGTCATGAGACTCCGCTCGTCCAGGTAGGGCCGTAGCTGGTATAATTTCCGCAGCTGAAGGAAGGCGCCCCTGGCCACCGAGTCCACCTGGGCTTCCAGTGTTAGACTGGGGTCCAGGAGCACCCCCAGGCTGCGGACCCTGTCCCTTAGGGGGAGTGTAACCCCATTCAGGGCAGGGAAATGGCCCCCCAGCCGGTCCGCAGCCCCAAAACGGTTGGGGACCACTGGCACATACAGTATCTGCTCTAATCTTTGTTTACCTAACTTGCTGGGAAGCAATGGCTATGCCTCCCCCCACCTTAATGGCAGTGGTTGTTGCCATTAAGCAAGCTTTTCTTTGGTTAACTGCCTGATAGCCTCCATGACTGCCAATGAACAAAAGGAATAGACCTCATACACCAGACACCTGCTCCGAAGCAAAACAAAATAGATTTACACAATGTGTGCTGCATCAATTATCCATCAGGTGGCTCTTTTGTGTAAGTATATTGTGTTTAGCAATGATGTTTGTCATTTTAAAGACTGCATCTCTTAACCTAGGGAAATGCTCTCCCTAGGGTTCGGGTTATTTATTTAATTTTTATACCGCCCATCTGGCTGCCAAGGCCACTCTGACAGAAATTTTATAGAACTTCATTATGGTATTTTAAAGATCAACTGTTATATTTCAGTGTCAACTTTCATGGATATATCCACTTCTTCAGCCCAGTCCGCACACTGAAATATAACCATATTTAAAGTGCCACCCTATTTTTGTTCCCTTTGGTTTTTTGTTTTTATTTTTAATTTGCCTCGATATGCTTGCATAGACTAGCTGGCTACTTCTTTGGAAACCCCTTCTAAATGTCTGGGTTACCTTGAAAGGCCTATTAGGGCCACTATAGGTCCAGTGCAGATTTTATTTATTTATTTAATTAATTAATTAATTTATATGCCGCCCACACTACCCAAAGGTCTCTGGGTGGCTTACAACAATTTAACTACAGTAAAAAAGATAAAACAATTAAAATACAATTAAAATATGTACTCTAAAAATTGCTATCACGACCCACAGTTGATATTATTTCAATTAAAAGCCTTCTGGAACAGGAAGGTTTTGACCTGGCGCCAAAATGTCATCATCCAGGAGCACCCCCAGGCTACGGACGAGTGTAACCCCATTCAGGGCAGGGAAATGGCCCTCCAGCCTGTCCGGTGAAGCACCCACTAACAGCACTTCTGTCTTGTCTGGATTGAGTTTCAATTTATTAACCCTCATTCAGTCCATTATCAGGTCCAGACACGAGTTCAGCACAGAAACCTCCTCACCTGGATTGGTGGAAAACGAGAGTTAGAGCTGAGTGTCGTCAGCATATTGCTGACTCCTCAGCCCAAACCTCCTGATGACCTCTCCCAGTGGTTCCATGTAGATGTTAAACAGCATGGGGGACAGTATCGAGCCCTGAGGAACCCCATGACATAAACACCGTGCGACAGAGCAACTGTCCCCCAGCACCACCCTCTGGACACGGGCAGCTAGGAAGGAGTGGAACCACCGTAAAGCGGTGCCCCCAACTCCCAACCCAGCCAGCCTATCCAGAAGGACACCATGGTCGATGGTGTCGAAAGCCGCTGAGAGGTCCAAGAGTATCAACAGGGTCACACTCCCCCTGTCTCCCGGCAAAGGTCATTGTACAGGGTGACCAAGGCAGTCTCCGTACCAAAACGTGGCCTGAAACCCGATTGAAATGGATCCAGAAAATCCATTTCATCCAGCAGCGCCTGGAGTTGCCCAGCCACAACCCACTCCAACACCTTGCCCAAATAAGGGAGGTTCACCACTGGTCGGTAGTTAACCACCAGCCTTGGGTCCAGGTTAGGCTTTTTTTAGGAGTGGCCGAATTACCACCTCTTTCAAGGTGGTAGGGACCACTCCATCTCTCAAAGGGGTGTTCACGGCCCCCTGGACCCAGGTGCGAACCCCCCTGGCAGATCTTCCAATTGGCCAAGATGGGCAAGGGTCGAGCAGAGTGGTAGTAGAACGGACAGATCCAAGCACCCTGTCCACATCCTCAGGTCTCAACAATTGAAACTCATCCATTAATAACTTGACCTAAGCACGGCACACTGGACACATCCTCTGATTTTGCAGTAATGGTGGAGTTCAACCCACTGCGAATCTAAGCTTTCTTCTTCGTGGCCTCTGTGAATGCACACAATTGGGTTTAGACAGCGCCTGCGCTGGTCTTCTCAGAATCTTCTAGAGCTTTTTATAAAAAAGTAACAAGTTAGAGTCGCCCCTATCGCGCATGCTCCACCCGCCTCAGCCTTCAGTTCCATTTTACCGCCTCTGGTGCTTGGAACTTCTCGGTATTAGAGCTTCTATTTCGATCAATTTTAAAGATATTTCGGCTTTTGACGCGGACTTTCTTCGGATATTGGATATTTCTATTGCCCCTTGACCACGGACTGCCTGACGATTCTTTGATTCACGTGTTGGACGGTGTATTTTTTCGAATCGCCGTTTTTCCCGCCTTTTTATAGCCTACCGCTATAACCCCCTTTTTTCACTCTTCTTCTCTGACAATTCGGGGAATTGGATATTTCTGGACTTTCTATCAGTCAATCGTGAGTCTACCACTTATCTACTCAACTTTATGTCCCCGTCCGGACCCTTCAGTAGGTGCGTGTCGTGCTCCCGCAAGTTACCCTTTTCTGATGGTCACGACCGCTGCCTATTTTGTTTGGGTGAGTCCCACCAGCCCCATTCTTGTAGGCATTGCAAAACCTTCACCAAGGCTGCCCTTAAAGCCCGACAACAACGTCTGACGCTCTATTTGTGGGGAAAAAACTCTTTCCTCGTCGAAGCCGTCCGAGATGGAAACGACTCCGACGCCGTCGGCTACCCCCCGATCTGAGGTACGGATTGCCTCCCCTCCACCCTCGTCGACATCGAAACCTGTCGACAAATTATCAAAGAAGTCATCCACGTCGACAAAGAAACCTACCTCGGCGTCTAAGACTTCTTTGGCCTCGTCGTCGAAAGATCACCTGAAACAAAAGAAGGTGTCAGAGAAGACCAAAAAAGATAAGAAAAAGGACAGTCGCAAACGGATTCCCCCGGTCTCAGCCTCGTTGCCGTCGCCGATCTTGGAGGATTCATCCCGGGACCGGGAATCCTTCTCTGAAACCGCCGCTTCTCTACCTCCGCGGCAGCTCGAGACCTCTCCTGTCGGCCCCGACGGCTCGCCGAGCCCTAGCCAGCTAGTGGACATAGTCTCTAGCCCGGCTTCTGCCCGTTATAGCCCTGTTTCTACCGGGTGGGCATCACCGGCACCTTCTTCGCCGTCGACTGTCTCGAGACCTGTTTCTCCGCCCCGTAAACAGTTGGCGAAGACAAAGTATTTGTCTCCGGATCGCCACCGATCTCCACGACGTGAGGTAGTGGTCCTGCCTAGACCTTCTCGGCGCCGACATAGAAAGACGTACGACGACCCCATTTACGTTGAGGTCGATCGTCACAAGTCCCGTCGTCGACGTCGATATGACAACTCAGACACCGAATCCTTGTCGAGTGACGACGAATATCATAGGAAGAAGAGGATTAGATATGTATATGCCTCTCCGTCTTCCTCTTCATCCTCGTCTCCACCTCGACGTCGACGCCGGCAACATCTCGACGTCGACATCCAACGGTCGCCCAGGTGCAAGGAGAAGGCTACGGAGGTGTCGACGCGGACCAAATCCACATCGACGTCGAAGACTGCTCCACCTGAAACCTCTTCGACTTGCACACATTCTTTACCTGACCCAGGTAATAAAAAGCGAAAATCAAAGAAATCTGCACAGTTACCTTCCGCCTCCGATCAAGGTGATATACTTACATCTCCTGATTCAGATCATGACGAGGACGTCTTCTCAGAGGAAACTGTTTTCACTTGATTTTTGTCCTGATTATGTAACCTTGGTTTTGTGTGAGCTCTCCTGTTTCTTTGGATACAGTCCATGTTGCTATGTTGCCTGTTTGTTAAAGTAGTTTTCCTCTTCTTGTTTTTCGCCCTCATCCAGGAAGATTCAAACAACAAGAATTTATTTATTTATTTATTTCTCCCGCCTTTCTCCTTAAAGAGAGCCCAAGGCAGCTTACATCATTGAAAGGCAGTATTTAAAGCTAACAGCACTGGGTATGCACATACTAAATCGGATCGAATGAATACTATACTAAAACAAAACAAAACAAAACAAAATGTGCCTTCATTGACATCTGGCGTATATTCTGAGCCTATGGGAATCTCAGTGTAGTGAAGATTAGGAAGATGACTAAGGCTAGGGGTTCTTGTTTCTCATGAATTTAACGTCCTTCTCCACCCCAACGGGCAACTTCCTGAAAAACAGAGTGTGCCAAGATGTACCCTGTTTATTCCTAAATGTGTGTCTTCTGTGCCTATCTCTAGTTCAGGGATGGGCAAAGTGCAGCCTTCTGGATGTTGTTACACTGTAACTCCCATCTGCTCTGGCCAGCATGAGCAGTGATGAAGAGTGCTGGGAATTATAGTACACGAAAATCTGCACTTCTCCCACCACTGCTGCAGATGGTGTAACTTAGAATTCTATAAAAAAATTAAGTAAATCTTGGAAGCGTGAATTCTGCCCACACCTAGTGTCCCTTTCTGTCCCATTGGTCAGTGAGTTGCCTTAGGAAAATCACTATCTTACTTTCCAGAGTTATGTTATAATCTACCTTTCCCCTTTGAAAGGAAGAAATGGGGGCAGCAGGGAGGCTATGTGAATTCCAGTCTGCTGAACTGTTCACATTTGGTTTTCGAGAAGTCCTCTGAGTAGGCCTGTACACTGCTCTTGGGGTAAAAAGCTCTTCACTGGATTTTGGATACATAAAGCATTGGTATGATTTATATGTGTGTGTGTGTGTGTTTATGCAAATACATGTACATATGATGGCCAGAATCCAGTTGAACATTTATGTTGGTGTAACTTGGAGCAGTGAATAGCCAATAATTAGTAAGTCTGCAATTGAATTCCAAGATCTGAAGGGTTGCCACATGTTTTAAACCATCTAACAGGGCCTGTTTCTGGTGGGAAGAGTATCTATCAGAATCTGCACCAATACACTAGTTCAGTGGTTCCCAACCTTGGACTGCAACTCCCAGAAACTCTGGCCAGCACAGCTGATAGTGAAGGCTTCTGGGAATTGCAGTCCAAAAACACCTGGGTTAACCAACATTGGGAACCAGTTGGGGTACCCCGCTTGTTACCTCCTCCCAGTTGGAGAATGAGCTGTTAATCATCACCCTCTGAGTATGATTCTGTAACCAATGGTGTATCCACCTAGGAGTTGTTCAATACGGTCCACACCTAGTTAGCTTCTAATCAGATTATCATTGGGCACCTCTGTATAAATGTGTATATGTTCTGGCTGTTGAAGAGTTGTGTAAGTTTCTCACAATAGAGACTGCACCACATTTTTATCTTTATGCAAAACATTTGATTGAAGATAAGAGAATGGTATCCAGCATCTAACTTCTCAATCGCTTCACTTTCTTCCCAAGGAACTCTTCTGTGGGTGGCAACTGAAAACTGACTCATTAAGTGGGGCTATTAATGTAACGCAACCACGTCAGAAGTCACAGGTAGCAACAGAAATGACTTCTTCAGAGCCCTCTTTTTTAGCTACCAGAATGGTTTTGGGTCAAATGCTCGGGGTGCTCAGCTACGCTATCCTTTTCATTCTGTGCTCACTAATTGTTTGGGCCCTTTATTATGATATAACCAGGACACATCTGCCTCCAGGAATCAGCTACCCTGCAAAACTACGGCTGGCGAGTATACTTGTAAATATCTTATTTGGACTGGTAAGTTCCTGTGATTTTAAGATTCTAAAGAGAAACAGCATTTCCTCTGTGCAAACTTACTTAGATTGGCTGTAACTAGCAGTGGCTGGGGAAATGATTTGGTGTGAACTTTCTTGATTTCATGTTTTTGAACTGAAACAAGGCTGTCCTGCAATATTTGCTCTTTTCTCTAAGCTGCAATGGAGTTCTTTCAACGAGGAAAAAAGGATTAAAATGTATGATTTACCTGATTTCACACTTTTTGAACAAACCATAACAATATTCCATCAAGTCAGTTCTGAGTTACGGTGCTTTCTGAGTTCAACCTCTGTTTAACAAATGCCAATCGCAAAAATCTATTTATTCTGATATATATCCACCTTTCAACATCTTTCAGTGGAGTTCTCTGCATAGAAGGCTGGGGCTGTTAGGGTTTTTTGGAACATAAAAACCTGCCTTTCTTGCTTTAAAAATGTTTACGGTGTAATAATGTAATACAAGAACGAACATTTTAATGGAAAGAGCATTTTACTGAAAACAACCTTTAAATACACAATGGCTGAAATCCTCTTGCACAGCTTTATGTTGCATGAGCAGGAAAATACCATCACCAGGCAACAGGAATATTTAATTTAAATTTATTGAAAACTTACCCTTCTTTTCAGGGTCCAAGGTTCTCTCGGACCTTGAAATAGGGATGGAGATATTTAATGCTGCCATCCTGCTTCTGTTCCAGAGGATTCTGGCCATTGTCTTTCAAGAACTGCTTCCAAATCACTATATTTCAAATTTTAAAAATGCATAAAGAGATGTACTAGAAGAAATCCACTGCCTGCCCCCCCCCCCCCCCCCCAGTCCATGAATAGAACAGAGCTCGGCAAGTGGCCACAGTGCCCAGAAAGCAACCCTCCTGGCAAGAGGGGAATACATCACTTGCCAGGGCAAATGAATCAATGTTGGCCGTGCATCATGTGAAGGGAAAATTATGAAATAATCTACAGCCAAATCAGTACAACTGGGGTTATTTTGGCAGGTGTGGTTGATCCCTGAGTGTAGCTCTGCAGGAGGAAGTTGCTTTCCGCAGTCTTGCCTCAGGCAAGCGCACCAGACTGTGTTCATTTGCAAAGAGAGGGTTTTTCCTTGGCACTTCTCCAAAAGCTGTGAAGCTCCATCACTCAAATGGCTTTCACACACACACCCGAAGCCCGGGCAGGTGGGAGGTTTCCTATTTTGCTGTTGCTTGCCTGCACCATTAAAAGTAATCTCTTCACTGAAGTCAATTTGAAGAAGCTTTAGCTAATATCTGCCCTGGGAAGACAGATCTGATCTTGATTCTGCCTTCACTGCAGGCAGAAATGTTTCCTTCCTTTCCCAGTTTTAGAGCTTGGGCACCAGGGGATGAAGGAACAGGTGGAGAAGGGAACACAGCAGGGACAAAATGAGAAATTTTAGATACTCCCCACTTTGCCCTTGTTCACTGTGCCCTCTCACAAGAAAATATCCCTCCATTTGCTTTCCAGTGCACAGAGCTTGTGACTTGAACGCTAATCCAGATGTTCCAGGATAACCGGTGATACCTTAGTACTTCACAGAACTCCTGCTTCCACCATGAACTTCCCTTCCTATACTTTCATACCAGGCAGGTTGTCTGAGTGTTGCCCAATTTTAGGTGGGGACCATCCCTGGCGGAAGACCAAGAAAAGGAGACCAGTGTGATGCAACACAGTTTTATTGAAACCCATAAATACACGCTAGTGGCTTTGGTCTAGAGGCCAGCAAAAGCCCCTTACAAAGACAGAAGCCCCCTCTTATAGCTTGCTTACCGGTTTTTCTTCTGCTAAAGAGTTCAGAAGGGTGGCTCAGGTGGCACCAGAGGCAAGGCCTGGACAACAGGTTTCAGCCGGATTTGGGACAGTACTGGCCACCCCTGATAAGACTTGTGTATTCAGCTGCATGTTGTCTAGACCCTTCTGGAGCCCCCTTTGCAAGGCTACCCTCCCGTCTCCCCGTACAAGCCATACAACTAGAGCAATAAACGTTCCAAAGAAACATTGCTGAAAACAGGCACGCCGGCACTGGCAAGAAACAAGATTCACAGCCCCCGTGGCACAGCTGCATGGCCAGTCCTAGTTACATGACGAACATGAGGGTGCTGACCCCAAGAGAGGCCCAGAGACAGAGGACTAGGAGCAGGTGGTTGCACCCAGATTGGATGGATGGATGGATGGATGGATGGATGGATGGATGGATGGATGGATGGATGGAGAGAGAGAGAGAGCATGCTGAAGCTTCCAAACAAAAAGCAGGTAAAAAGCCTCACTCTGGGCATACGCCAAATGCTTGCGCATTCTTCAAAATGAAGAAAATCACTTTTGTCCAAAACACCAACTAAATAGCAAAAAAAAAAAGCTTGGAAAAGATATCGTTATGCTCCGTTTTCCTCTTTTCCCACAGACTTATAAGTTTGAGCCCGACTCACAAGGGGCCTTTCAGTCACACTGGGGTTTGTCGTGGCTTTCCCTGGTAGCTGTCCGAATCTGCACCTTCTGATACCTGCTTTCCTGATCCGCCTGATCACCTCAGGAGCTTCTGCTCCTCTGTGCGTAGAGCTCAGGGATCCTCAGATCATCCTCCATCAAGGATCCCTCCACAGATGCCAGAAAGCAAGGAGGAGGAGATGTCTGATGAGACTTGTTCCCACGATGTGGGTGATGTTCTCCCGTGTCTTTCTTCTTTCTCCGTCATGGACCAGCAGACGTCTCACCCCTCCCGCTTTCTATTTCAATGGGCAGCAACACCTAAGGGTTGGAGCTGCCGTGGTGAAAAATACTCCGTGCTACTTACACTGATCTTTCCCCTCTGTCTTGTTCCAATTAGGCCCTGATTCTGGAAAAACTGCGTATCTGCCAGCGCTATAAAGTCTGGAGAGTCATTTTTAATGGAATACCGACAAAGAAATGCACGACGCTGATAATCAAGGATCTCCTTTTTGACAATGTGACAGTGAGGGTGTACTGGCCCAAAACGCCAGCTGCTTCTAACAGAAGAGGAATGGTATTTATTCCTGGAGGGCTCAGCATCTTTGCAGGCATTCGTAAGTTCCTCTAAAACCTAACATGGTCTTTGCCATTACCTTCGGAAGAATTAGCATGGTTCTTGGGATATTTCTAGATCGACCCCAAAAGAGAGGGAAGCGACGGGTCTCTTTCCTCCATAGGCAGCTCAGCTGCAACTCTTTGGGATGATAGGATCCTGCCTACAGAAAGCAAGGCAGAGACGTCCACCATCTTCAGGCATTGATGAACCCAGTGCTTTGCATATTCTCAAAGGGAAGTGGCTAATTCCGTCCCCTCACCATCATCTTCCTCTTGGTTGCATGGGGAGTTCAGATTTCCCAAGGTTCCTCCTCACCAATAGAGTCAACATGCAAGCGGGATCTGCCACTGTGAAAAAACTCAATGGTGGAGAGCAGGATGTGCCCATAACACTCAAACACGGGTATCGTGCTCCCATGGGGAGCCATTTAATCCCAGTAGCTGTCTTCACAGAGTTCTTACAATGGCCAGAACCCTATTTCTGTTCAAATAGGGTTCTATCGGAACTCAAGCTGCTTTGCATAACCTGCCGTGGCTAATTGTGGCTAATTGACGACAGGCCAGGGTACATTTCAGTCACGCATCTGGTCACACACGTTGATGCCACAACCAAGATGTGTCTCAGCACCTGTTCAATTAGCCATGGTGAGCATCAAAAAGTTAAGCAAGCCTTCTGGGATCATCAGTAGAAACCCTGCCAATGCTTCTTAAACTTAAGGATTGGCAGAAATGCTTCCCAACATAGGAAAATGGAACTGAAAGTAAGAGCACAGGTTTGGTGGACCTTTTGACACACCATCTCCACTTCATGGTCTCGTATAATTATTATTGTGAGAGCAACATTCAAGCAATTGTGCCTCAGCATCCTGTTTCAAGAGAAACAGGACTTCTCAGGCAAAATGTCTGTCTCGCCTCCTCAGAGCTGAACACTCATATTGAATGAGGCAAGAACTTCTGGACAGCTCAGTGGTTTCAGCATCTGGCTGCAGAGCCCAAGGTCGGGAGTTCGATCCCCCCCCCCCCCCGGGCCTCCTTGGCAGAGCCTGGACTTGATGATCCAGAGGGTCCCCTTCCAGTTCTCCAGTTTTACTATTGTTATTATTATTAATAATAATACAGGATAGCTGAGTACTTGAGTTTGGGAGTTCAAATCCCCACTAGGCCTCCTTGACAGTGGCTGGACTCAATGATCCAAAGAATCCCTTCCAGCTCTGCCGTTTTAAAATTATTTTTATTGTATTCTAAAAAGATAACATGAATTTGACCAAACCCCGGGAGGCCGTGGAAGACAGGAGGGCCTGGCGTGCTCTGGTCCATGGGGTCACGAAGAGTCGGACACGACTAAACGACTAAACAACAACAAAAAAGATAATGGACATAGCTTTTTTTAAAAAATACAGCGGCTGGGGCTGAGGTTGAGGCTGCCGTTTGGCTGTCATAGCTACCCCTTGGCAATATTGTCCCTACAGACCTGTCTTTGAAAAAAGAAAATAAATCCACTGAATTGCATTTCCCACAATGTGAAGGAGCACTTTTACTTCATAGTTTAAAAAAATGCACCTCCTGTTCGTGTTAGTAGATTACCCTGACGTCTAGGGTTGTGAGAGAAGGGAAGAGACGTTCTTTCTATTCCTCCACATTCTTCATGCCATGAATACTTGTCGAGGCCTCTGCATATTATTCTCCTCAAGCTTCATTTACACTTTCTCAACTAAAAAACACCCTGTTTTATTCTCTTCTTGAAACAGAAGATGTTTCACTGCCACCATCACCACCACCCAGGTGGCTCATTTGGTGCCACAAAAATATTTTACCTCAGAGGGATAAAACAAATGCAATAGGGAGGGTTAGGGTGCTGTTGTTTTTTTACTTGTCCATTTCCACAGACCTGCCCATATCTGGCTTGCAAAGTGCTTTGCAATTAAACACTGTTAATTAATTAATTGCAATTAACCCCCGTTAATTGCAATTAACCCCTGTCTTGCAAAACAAAAATGGAAGGTGGGGACCTCTGGCTGACAAAGACCACCACCCCCATCCCAGACTTTTTACAAAATTTCATTCATTGGAAGAAAGCCATCTAGCAATGCCAGATTTGCAGCTAAGAAATCAGTGGGAGGGGAAGTAGGTATTTTATTCGACTTTTCATGAGAAATGGTAATGGGATCCATCATGCAACCTCGGTTACAAAAACTTGTGTCTTGCAGAAGGGTACGAAAGGGTGTGTCGCCACATTGCTCTCAAAAGTGACACTGTGGTTGTGAGTGTTGGGTAAGTACCTTCACCTCTCATTCTTTATATTTATTTATTAAAATAGCTGCGGTCTGGCCTCTATCCATAGATCTCAGGGCAAAGTACAATCGAGAAGGAACAATCCATTCAAATAACTTGAAATGGTACGACTCAAACAAAATAAGACGTGCAGTCTACAAATAAAACAAAACAAAACAGTAGGTACTCATTGCTCACAAGAACAACCAGCACCAAAACAAGAGGAAAGCTGGCACCCGTTTGAGCTTCAAGGAAAGGTGTTTCACCACCACTGCCTGGTCCCACAGCCTGGTGGGGTCTATTCTGGCCAGTGGCAGGCAGCTCTCCCTTCCGTTGGCATTAGAAATATGGACCAGTGAGCAATCCCTCCTTTTGAGATTAAGCCCAGCCAGCTCTTTCCAAAACATTCCATTCGATTTGCCTGCCCCAAAGCCTCTTAGTATTCCATGGAGCATTAGGGATTGTTTTTCCATTCTTTTCTATCAAATATAGGGGGTACGTGTGTGTGAGAGAGAGAGAGAGAGAGAGAGAGAGGGATTGAGTTTTGCTTTTATTGTTATGATTTTGATTTGATGGTTTCTTTGATTTGATTTATGATTTGTAATGGTAAAAGTAACAGGTATACTTGTACATACATGAAAATGGCCAGGAACACTGCACCAAGGGCTGGAAGCTGTGCACAATGCAAAAACCCTAATCACAACTCCCTCCCACTGGAGGCCAGCCTGGCCCCCTCTTTGCTGTCCTTCCAGAAGCAGGCAAAGACTTTTCTCTTCAGGCAGGCTTTCTTTTCAAAGAGAGGAGAGGAGAAAAAGGGTAGGAGAGGAAAGGAAAGGAAATCGTCGGAAAGGAGAGGAGAGGAAAAGAAAGAAATGGGTAGGAGAGGAAAGAAAAGAAAAGGGTAAGAGAGGAAAGGAAAGGAGGGGAAAGGAAAGAGAAAAGTATAGGAAAGGAAAAAAGGAAGAAAGGGAGAGGACAGGAAAGAGAAAAGGGTTTATATGATCTGGAGAGAAATCAGAGCAGGAAAAGGATAGGAAAGAGAAAGGAAGGAAGAAAGAAAAGGGAAGGGAAGAAAAGGTGAAGAGGAAAGGGAAATGGAAAGGATCAGATAGGAAAGGAAAGGAAAACAATGGAAAGGAAAGAGAAAAGGAGAAGAGAGGAAAGGTTAGGAGAGGAGCTTTCAGTGAGACAGGAGATAAAAATGGTAGCATAGGTGGCATGACATGTCATTTCTTAGGGAACGATGAATGTTAGGCTGGTAAACATTAACCAATGTTTAGTCCAGGCTGAGTTGAATCTTTCCACAACCTCTACTGCTGATGGTTTTTTGGGTTTCTGATCTGTTAGTGGAGCCTCCCTGGAGTGTTAAGACTGCTCACTAAATTGCTCATTCCCAATAATGATCACTGCACAAGAGTTCAGTGATGTTATTATGCATCAAATCAAATTTAACATTATACGAGGCAATTCCAAAAATGGGAGAACCCCAAACAAAAAATTGGCTGACTTCAGATCAGCACCAAATATGGCACAGATGTAGTAGACAGACTGCTCTTGCCCTGTGCCAAATTTTGGGAGATTTGGGCAAAGGGTTGCCAGGTTATGGTTTTTTTAAAAATGTAAAGCTATTTTACCCTCATGCAGAAATCTTACTTGATGCTAGCAGAACTTAGGAGCCTATATTTTATCATAGTTTCCACCATTCCACCCATCTTGTCACTATACAAGTGTCTGGTAATTAAGAAAAAAACTGCAAAGATGTTATGTGCCATCAAGTCACTTCTGATGTGTGGTGGTGACTATATGAGTTAATGACCTCCAAAATGTCATATAATGAACAGCTCCGAACAGATCTTACAGACCAACAGTGTCTCGTGTTAGGATGTTCTCTCTTCCTACTGCCCCACTTCCTAGCAGTGTTGTCTTTTGCAGTAAGTTCTGCTCAGGTCTTGCAAACTCTCAGCTATGGCTTCCTTTATGGAGATTATCTATCTCATAATAGGTCATCCTCTTTTCCTACCCCACCTCCCCTTTCTCACCAATAATCAAGGTTTCCCATCTGTTGAGGTCCATTCCTAAGGCCTTCAGATCCCGCTTGCAGATCTCCTTGAATCGCAGCTGTGGTCTCCCTCTGGGACGCTTTCCCTGCACAAATTCTCCATACAGGAGATCTTTTGGAATTCAACCATCAGCCATTCTCACGACATGCCCAAGCCAACGTAGACGTCGCCGTTTCAGTAATGCTAAAAATTCCAGCTCATTCTAGGACTACTCTATTTGGAACGTTGTCCTGCCAGGTGATCCCAAAAATGCGTTGGAGACAACGCATATGGAAGGTGTTCAGCTTCCTCTCCTGCCATGCACAAAGGGTCCAGGACTCACTGCAGTACAGGAGTGTACTCAGGACACAAGCTCTATAGACCTGGACCTTGGTATATGCCATCAGCGTTTTGTTAAGCCATACTCTCTTTGTGAGTCTAGAGAACATGATAGCTGCTTTGCCAATGCGTTTATCCAGCTCGACATCTAAGGAGAGAGTGTCAGAGATCGTTGAGCCAAGGTACACGAAATCATGAACAACCTCCAATTCTTGTGTAGAGATGGTAATAGAGGGAAGTGAGTCCTCGCCCTGGCCCATGACTTGTGTTTTCTTCAGGCTGATTGTTAGTCCAAAATCTTGGCAGGCCTTAGTAAAACAATTCATAAGTTGTTTGAGGTCTTCAGCAGAATGGGCAACAACAGCTGCATCATCGCCGAAGAGGAAGTCCTGCATGCATTTCAGCTGGACTTTGTTCTTCGCTCTCAATCTAGAGAGATTAAAGAGCTTTCCATCTGATCTAGTCCAGAGATAGACACCTTCTGTTGCAGTTCCAAAAGCGTGCTTCAGCATGACAGCAAAGAAGATCCCAAACAGAGTCGGCGCAAGGACACAGCCCTGTTTCACTCCGCTTCGGATGTCAAAGGGATCTGATGTTGAGCCATCAAAGACTACAGTGCCCTTCATTTGCTCATGAAAGGACCTGATGATGTTAAGGAGTCGAGGTGGACATCCAATCTTGGGAAGTATTTTAAAAAGGCCGTCCCTGCTAACCAAATCAAAGGCCTTTGTAAGATCGATGAAGGCCACAAAGAGTGGCTGTCGTTGTTCCCTACATTTCTCCTGCAACTGTCTGAGGGAGAATACCATGTCAGTGGTGGACCTATTAGCTCGAAATCCACACTGTGATTCTGGATAGACTCTGTCTGCAAGCATGTGGAGTCTCTTCAGCACAACACGGGCAAGCAGCTTCCCTACAACGCTGAGAAGAGAGATGCCACGGTAGTTATTGCAGTCGCCCCTGTCTCCTTTGTTCTTGTACAATGTGACAATGTTTGCATCCTTCATGTCCTGTAGTACTCTACCTTCCCTCCAGCAAAGACAAAAGATTTCATACAGCTCGATGATGATGATCTCTTTACAACACTTCAGCAGGGATGTTATCCTTCTCAGGTGCCTTGCCGGAGGCGAGGGAATCCAAGGCCGCTTTTATTTCTGCAAAAGTCGGTTCGCTGTCCAACTCTTCCAAGACAGGCAGGCACTCGATGTTATTTAATGCCTCTTCGGTTACTACATTCCCTCTGGAATATAGCTCAGAGTAGTGCTGCACCCAGCATTCCATCTGCTGTGCTCGGTCCTGGATGATCACGCCTGTAGCAGACTTCAAGGGAGCAGATTTCTTCTGTATTGGACCTAAAGCCTGCTTGATACCGTCATACATTCCTTTGATGTTACCTGTGTCCGCTGCTATCTGTATCTGAGAGCAGAGCTGAAGCCAATAATCGTTAGAACATCTCCTGGCAGCCTGTTGGACTTTGCTACGAGCAACTCGAAGAGCCTGCAAGTTGTACTCACTAGGACAGGCTTTGTATGCTGCTAGAGCTCTCCTCTTATGGAGAGGATGGCTGGCCTCAACTCCTCCGAAAGGGCTTCAAACCACTCTGCTGTCTTTTTGGTCTTCTTGCCAAATGTGGACAAGGCGGTGTTATAAACAACTTTCTTGAAACGTTCCCATCGTTCAGGTGCATTTGCATCACCCAGGCCTGGAAGAGTTTCCTCAAGTGCTTGGGCAAATTCCTCCACTTTTCTTTGATCGCGAGTCTTGCTGATGTCAATATGTGGTCTTCCTTCCTTTTTCGTGTGATACAATCTCTTTGTTCGCAGTTTTACTCTACTACACACCAGGGAGTGATCAGTATCGCAATCAGCACCCTGATAACTGCTGCGTGTGATCGTAATACTAGGAAGGCTAGAGCGTCTAGCGAGGCTCAAATCGAGCTGATGCCAATGCTTGGATCTTGGATGTCTCCAGGAAACTCTGTGTTGAAGCTTCGTATTAAAGAACGTGTTGCTGACGCAAAGACCATAATAACAGCAAAACTCCAGCAAGCGTTGGCCATTTTCGTTCATCTTTCCAATGCCAAAACGGCCTAGACAAGTGGGCCAAGAATTGTGATCAGCACCAACTCTAGCGTTAAAGTCTCCAAGAATGAACAGCGGCTCTCCCTCAGGGATGTTTTTTTAATAGTAGCTGCCAGATCGTCATAGAATTTGTCTTTGACAAAATTCTATGACAGTGTTGGTGCATATGCACAAATGAGCGACCGGTCCTGCTGAGGAGTGGAGCTGCAGAGACAGGATTCTTTCACTCCCTGCAGTAGGTAGAACAATGGATCTCAGCAGAGTATTTCTGACCGCAAAGCCAACACCATATTCCCTGGTCTCATTCAATGGTTTTCCCTGCCAGAAGAATGAGAAGTTTTTTTCTTTGACAGATCCCGAGTCTGGCAATCTCGTCTCTTGCAGGGCAACAATCTCCATCTGCAGCCTACTCAGTTCCATGTCGATGACAGCTGTCTTAACTAGACCTACGAATTCATTATGTCTCAATCTGCATCTCTTCACTATCTGGTTCAAAAAGGCCGCCACATTCTCCACCGTAACTGACTCTTCTGTCGAGAGAATACACCTCAACGGGTCACAGTCCAAACAGCCCCTCGTCTTCAACAAAAATGGGTCTAGATATTTTCTGCGGAGATCCGTATAGAATGGACCTTACAGAATCATGTGAGAGAGTGACTCCACTCCACCCAACTCACAGGAATGACACCTTTCGCTGTATGGGATCCCCTTGAATCTTCCATACAGCACTGCCGATGGAATGGCGTTGCAACCAGCAAAGGTAAAGGCTTTGTGTTCCTGGGGCCATTTTAGCAGCGAAGGTACCAGTAAAGTTGGTTGGCCCAGTTTAATGGGAACCAGCAGACTCAACGTCAAAGCCCTCTGTGCAGTTCTTATATTTATTTGTATGTCCAAGAGCCTACGTCTTCTTGCTCGATATGCTTCTGATTTTGATATCAAACCCGAGGGGCCTATCGCAATGCCCATCTATCTAATTTTTCTTTACCAAATTAGATGATCCTATGGTGGACATCGAGGCCTCTAGGAGTCGATAAAGCAGACAATCCTGATCGGAGACTCTTAGCCAAAATTTTATTGCTCGCATCATCTCATGATTATTCACATCCTGCCCTCCTCAAAGCCAAATAATGCTAACAGAGGCAAGATGGAACACACTTTTTCCTTTCATCTGCTTCTGCCAACTTCTCGTTAATAAAATGTATTAGGACACCCTGGTAACAACCTCTAAGGCTGAGGGCAGGGAAAGCTGGTGGAAAGCACCACACCCTGATAACTAGATTTTCCTCACTGCAATGTTCCTTGCACAATCGGATGACTTTTGAAAGCTTTGAAGATATAGATCAAAAAATGCTTTAAGGAATCATAAAGAAAACTCATGCGAGGTGTGAGAGTATGTGCTCTGAAACAGTACATGCTCATCATGGTTTATAGTCTCTTTTGGGCCTACAGCTGAAGGCAGGGCAATGCACATGAATTGAGCCAAGCTTTTATGACAAAATAAAACACAACTGGTTTGTTTTACCTCACAATTCCTACCACCAGCTGCTCCCTTCTGGGGCTTTCTATGGCTGGGGTGTGTGGAGGTCAATTGCTAGAGAAAGTCACGCCCTAAACACTGTTTCTAACACCTCTTTGAGAGGCATGACTGTCACTAGCAAACTGAAAATAACACTATGCACACAGAATAACAGAGTTGCAGTCCGTCTCCTGCCTCGAGCAGAGAGTTGGACTTGATGGCCTCATAGGTCCCTTCCAGCTTCACAATTCTATGATTCTTTGAAACAGGGATGCAGAATCTCCCTTGTCTTCAAAGGCATAAGAGAATAAGGCCAGGAATTTCCAAGAATTTCTCTCTCACGGATGAGAATCTACAAAAGTGTAAATTTGCCCATTTGTGGGGTTCACACAATTGTCCAAATTAGGCCAACGACTTTTTTACGTAGGTATGTGAAGCACAAGGTGATTTGTTTGCATCTTTCTTCACAATCATCTAGTTCATACATGCTAGCTGTCTGGGTCAAGGGTCGGTGGGTATGCTTTCATAGAATCATAAAATCATAGAAGAATGAAGTTGGAAGGGGCCTATAAGGCCATTGAGCCTGATCCCCTCCTCAGTGCAGGAAAACAAATCAAAGTACATCAGACAGATGTCCAATTTTCTCTTGAAGGCCTCCAGCATTGGAGCACTCACCTCCTCCCAAGGCCATTGGTTCCGTTGTCATACTGCTCTAACAGTTAGGTCATTTTTCCTTATATTCAGCCGAAATCTGGCTTCCTGTAACTTGAGCCCATTATTATGAGTCTTGCACTCAAGGATGCTGGAGAAGGGATCCTGTCCCTCCTCTGTATGAATACCTTCCAAGTATTTGAAAAGTGCTCTCCTATCTCCCCTCAGTCTTCTTTTCTCAACGCTAAACATACCCAGTTCTTTCAGTCTTTCCTCCCAGGGCTTGGTTTCTAGCCCCCTGATCATCCTTGTTACCCTCCTCTGGACTTGCATCAGTTTGTTGACCTGCTTCTTCAAGTGTGGTGTCCAGAACTGGACCCAGGACTCAAGATGAGGCCTAACCAGTGTCGAATAGATGGGAACTGGTACCTCACGGGATTTGGAGACTGTACTTCTGTTCATGCAGCCTGACATAGCATTGGCTTTTCTTGCAGCCACATTACATGGTTGGCTCATGTTCCGCTTCTGATCTACAATTCCAAGATCCTTCTTGTTTGTAGTGTTACTGAACCAAGTATTTCCCATCTTGTTACTGAGCATTTGTTTTTTCCCCTCTAGGTGTAGAACTTTGCACTTGGCCCTATTAAATTTCATTCTATCGT
Source organism: Intellagama lesueurii (assembly GCA_037013535.1). Lineage (NCBI taxonomy): Eukaryota > Metazoa > Chordata > Lepidosauria > Squamata > Agamidae > Intellagama > Intellagama lesueurii. Next base: position 1,187,467 of record JBAJHW010000016.1, on the reverse strand, counting down.
TTTCAGCCCAGTGCTTGAGTCTGACAAAATTGTTTTGAGTTTTTTCTCTCTTCCAGGGTATTAGCTACGTGGTGACAATAATCTGTCAGATCTGCTTTGATTTGAATTCCTGCCTTGAGCAGGGGGCTGGACCCAATGGCCTTATAAGCCCCTTTAAAATCCATTATTCAATGATTCTATGAGTTTTCTAACACTTTTTGTAGAAGAAAGTTATCAGCCACACAAGCCAGGAATTTATCAGAAGTGCCATATTTGGGCAAATTTGTCTCCCAACAGATATCAGGATAACTGAAATCTCCTATTACTACTGTATTGCTTCTTTTTGAAATTCTTGCTATTTGTTTTGCAAAGGTTTCATTTGGATCTCCTCCTTGATTTGGCGGTCAGTAGTAGACTCCAGCTACCGTGTTCCTTTTTTTCCTTTTTTTGCCCCAGTTATATTAACCCAGATGCTCTCAATGGTGTAGCTAAGCTCACACACACACACCCTGTATTTCTGTGCAGGAATATGAATTTTTTACATATAGCGCTACTCCACCTCCCTTTCTATTGTCTTTGTTCTTTTTGAACAATTCACATCCTTCAATTGCTGTATTCCAGTCCTGGGAATCATCCCACCAAGTTTCAGTTATCAATATCAACTCATATTTACCCTCCTGAACTAAGAGTCCCAGTTCTTCTCATTTGTTTCCCATGCTCCTGCCATTTGTGTATAGACACTGGAGAGAGTATGATTTGTGGCTTGCTTTATTTCCTACTTTTTTTGAATATTATTATTGAGCCCCATTAGAGGTCCTCTTATGGTGTATAAGGTTTAATCTGTCTTTACGTACCTCTGAGTTTTCATCTCCCTCCTCCTTCCAATTCTGTTTAAAGCTTTCTCAAAGCAAAGGGGAAATAAATTAAGAGACTTCTTATGCAAATTATTTTGATTTTCATTAGGGAAAGAGGTCCTGGGTGATAAATTCTGAAATACTGGCCGGACGGGAGGCTTGAAGCCACATGCTTCTCCCACAGCCTCCAAGGCAACCATTTCCGTCTACATCCTCTAGCTCGGCTGTGAGACTTTAATTATAGCATATAATTTTGGAACAACCCATGAGAAGTTGATGCACAGCCTGAGGAAGATGAATTATCATTGAAAGCTCACTTTTTTTTTTCTCTTAATGGTCAAATAAAAGTATCATCTGTTCCTGCATTTGTTTTGAAGACCATGTGGCCTTGTCCTTATTTTAACTCATTGAGATGCCTCAACATCCCAAGACAGCCAACATCAAAGTAGAAGGAGGCATTGACTTGGTATTTTTGCAGTCCCTATCCAGAAACAGACCAAGTTCAGCCTCCTGCCACAAGTCAAATATTTTGTCCTCAAAACTTTTTGCAACAAACTGCACCCACAGACATTTCTCCCTCTTCAGAAGGCTGTCCTTTGTGCAGGTCAGTCACAAGTCGGATGGTGTGCCTGATTTCAGAACCCGTGTGCAGCAACGAGTGTGAACAACAACCCATCAAATGTGCAACTGCTCACACGATCACTTTTGCCCTCCTGGATGAACAGGATCCTGCCCTCTAAACCATTTTCCTACTTACCCAACAGAGTGAACTGATGGACAGGGCAAAGATAAAAAAAAAAAACCCTTTTTAAAGTGTCGTCAAAAAATTGCACATGGAATTAGTGTGGCAACGCTCACCCTTTAAGAAGGCAGAGTGGATGTTTTAAATAGAAATGTTCCAGTGTATGACGTTTAACTCAACTTCATCAAAATAATACTGCTGTCATCCGAATATGACAATTTGATTCTAGTCCTGTAGAAAGTAATTAAGTATACTAAATAAGAGCATAAATCCTTGCCTGGCGCATGCGTGATAAACAAGATTATCTAAGACTCTTTTTTCCATCTTCATGAGTCTTTTTCCCACTTGGTCTTAGAGAAGGGTTGTACATTTTTGACATTTATCTTCTTTTGTCTCTCTATTAAATGCACAAAATTAAAAACTGTCTGAAGAGTTGCCCCGTTCAGTGACCTCTTCACAAGCAGTATGACTAGAATGTCTGGTTGCATCTTCATAATTCATTAGCCTGTTCCTTTTGAGTCTTTGTGTGTGGGGGCACATGCCTGCATATATATATATATGTGCTTGGCTTCACAGTGGAGATACTAATTAGGGTTGCACACAATTTTGTGTATAGTTTGGAAAACAAGATCAAAAATAAATGCTTTGGTGTTCCAGACTTTACTTTAAGCAAGGCCTCTTATCGGCTTTGAATAATTCTTGCAACAATTCTTTTTATTTATTTATTTATTTATTTATTTATTTATTTATTTATTTATTTATTTGATTTTTACCCCGCCCCCCTAGACAAAGTCTACTCAGGGCGACTTTTTTGCAAAAGCTTTTGCCAGGTTAAGCCGGTTTATCTCGACCCCCTTCCAAAAAATAAAAATAGAGAATCTTTTTGCGTAGCCCTGGCACTAAATGACGTTTGTCCTCTATTACGCATCTTATTTTTATTTGCAGTTGAGATAGTTGCAAAAGCAAAACAATTTTAAAAATACTGGAATTACTTTTTAAAAGGCAAGGCATTATATGGAGGTATTTGCTGACAATGCTGCTTAAACCCTTAGTAAATTGAGCAAGCTATTCAAAAACCTTTATTGACATATACAAAACACCTAGTCAAAAACTACAGTACATTCAGTAAAACTTCTTTGCAACTTTTTGGAACCATATCAAAGTTTGTTCAGATTCAATGTAGTTTTACTATTTATGCCGCAAGACAAACTCTCCACCCTATCCTATGTACCTTATAATAATAATAATTAAAAATTTTATTGTCATAATTAGCCCAGTGATTACATCAGAAGATCCTTAAACTTGGCTCAAGGAGGGAGTGCTGGTTCAAACTGTGCTATTTTTGGCATGTTCACTATGTGTGCTGTGAAACATGCCTACTTTCTCCACCCTGTCTTCCACCCTGTCATTTAACAGAAAACGCATTCTGTCTATATCAGATCACCCTTTTACCTTAACCAATATTGAGCGTGGGGTTCAGAATAGCAAGGGCAATATAAACACATGTGTACAAGCGACTCAGTTCCTCCCAGTTCACAAGAGCAGTGCCTCTCATTGTAAGGAATACCCTGAAACCTGCCAGATAATACTGCTGAAGGCATTACATTAAATCTGGCCAGGGAATAGGCTCTGCGTTTTTGAGGCGATTGTAATAGATGACAGTATAGGGCCCCCTGGCCCTGCCTAACAGGAATCAGGTGGCTTAGGGGGGAACAGGTCTTATTTGCTGCACTTAGGAGATCCTGGAACTCGATATCTAATATCCTGAATTTAATCAGCTGAAATGCTTCCTATTCCAGAACCTTTTGTTGAATTCCTGAAATGTAGGGCATAGAGAGAGGTATTATATGGCTATGGCTATTTTCAAAAAAATCAAAACTTTTTTTAAAAAAAGAGTCAAGTATGTGATTCTCCATATTATACTTCAAGTGCCAAGAATACATTTTCCAAATTGTAAACAAGGTGCCTATAAGAAATGTAAAATGATAAAACAATTGCTGCTCACCAACTCAAGACCGTCGGAAAGCTTTCCAGCCTTAGAAGTAATTTTAAAAAATAAATTCGGGGAGCCCAAATCCCAAGTTTCTAGTCTTGGGAGCCTCCAGAAGTTGACATGTTCACTTTGGTGAACTGCGGCGGGGGGTTTCCCCTCGCGGTCTCCTTCCTCCAAACTCAAAAAAGGAAACGGGAACGAGCGGTCTGGGCACTTATCGTTCTCACTTTTTCCACGCAATGGTTCATTTGGTCACTTTGGGGGCCTGGTGATTTGGCCTCTGAGACCACCCAAGTTGCCCACCCCACCAAGAACAAATAAAGCAGGCTCCAAAATGGTTTAGTCAACAGGGTGTCCACCACTGTCCACTCCAGCAGCCACTGAAGGTTCCTCCAGATGTAGCTGTCTTCTGCAAACCACCTGGGTGTATGCCACTCCACGATTCTTGTAAATTTGCTTCATTGAGCCGGCAATTTCTTTGATCTGGATCTCCTAAAAATGGGCTGGAATCAAGCCAGTTCAACAGGCAAATCAGCCTTCAATTCAATGGGTAAATCAACCCAGTCCACAGCTACAGGGAGAAGGAAGGGAGATGTTAGTTTCACTGTTCACATTAGGCCAAGCTGAATAAGAACTGAAATTGCAAACATTTTCCCATTAATTCTCCATATTTCATCATTATCACGAGCAGCAGAAGTTTATTTTTTATGGTCAAAGTATTTTCTGTGTTCTTCATGGAACAACAAGAGACCGCTTCTAATATACTTTGATTATTAGATTGGAAAGCCAGTGTGGTGTGTGCAACTGGGGCTCAGAAGTGTGTGTGTGTGTTTTGTGCGGTCAAGTCGGAACCGACTTACAGCGACTCTAATAGGGCTTTCAAGGTAAGTGAGATATTTTAAGGAGTGGTTTGACCATTTCCATCCACCACCCCAGTGAGTTTCCATGGCTGAGCAGGGATTTGAACCCTGTTCTACACAGTCCTGGTCCATCACTCTATCCACTATATCTGGGTTCAAATCTCCACTTGGCCATGGGAACTCACTGGGTGGGGCGGCAATGGTAAACCGAATCTCACATACCTAAGAAATGCTTTCAGGGTCATCAAAAGTTGGAAGCAACTTGAAGGCATGTAAAAAAATCAACAACTGTCTTCAATGGGATATTTCAGGGGTGCACCAGCGCACCTTTGAGTAGGCTTTGCTACTATACCATTAGCTCATAGAGTGTGGGATTACACGTGACTCCTCGTTGTCTTTTCCCCTGTTCTTTTAGATGCCGGCGAGCCCCCGAGCATCCCCCTCCAAGCCAGCAGCTCGACTGTATCACGGCTACCGTACACTTTATGAAGAATGCCCAGGAATACGGAGTGGACCCCCACCGCATTTCCGTCGGAGGGGACAGCGCCGGAGGCACGTTTGCGGCAACGGTTTGTCAGAAACTGGCTACCAGGAAAGACCTCCCGCGGCTCCGGGCCCAGCTCCTCTTCTACCCTTTTCTCCAGGCTTTCGACTTCAACTTGCCCTCTTACCAGCAAAACGAGTCGGTGCCTCCCTTGTTCAAGAAACGGATGCTCAAATTTGGTTTGAAGTACCTGAACGAAGAGGTTAAAGATCTGGAAGGGATCATGAGAAATGCCCATGTTGCCAGGGAGATGGAGGCGAAATACAGGAAATGGATCCACGCCGACTATATCCCAGAAGAGTTTAAGGTGAGAGGCTATGCACCAGTGGTCCCTGCGCCATTTTCCGAAAAACTTCATGAAGTGATCAAAAGATGCTTTGAGGAAGTGCTTTCTCCTCTTGTCGCAGAAGACGACATCATCCGTGAACTCCCAGAGACTTTCATATTAACCTGTGAGTACGACGTTCTCAGGGATGATGGATTGCTCTACAAGAAACGCCTGGAGGACAACGGTGTGCCCGTGACCTGGCATCATTCAAAGGACGGGGTACATGGCATACTCTACCCCGTGGATTGTGGTCCACTTCAGTTTCCAAGCACGCAGCCAAGTTTCCATCACATCATCCATTTTTTGAAGCGCCTATAGAATTAAAATAGCCTATCCTTGTTCCATGGTGCAGAGAACAGGGCCTCTGAATTCGGTAGCTGAAACTGTTTGGAAAACTGGGAATAAGTTTGAATCCTTTGGAATGTCTAGACGTCCAACAATTACACGAATTTGTCCAACGTTATGTTACACTGTTGATTTGGGGAAGATCAATAGGTAGAGGAGCTGATCTGCCATGTTTTCAAACAAGATGAGGACTGGATCGTTTCTGGGATGGTTGCCATTCCCCATGGTGCAACTTGGCGTGTGGCCAGGTTTCCCTTCACCTTTGAAGGCAGGAGCAGGGGACGGGAGGGTGGTGACGGTGCAGGGTGCAGACTGTTCGCTTTATAAGATCATATACAGAGGAAACAGCTAGCATGGAAAAGTGTGTCATGCAAAATGGACCACAAAATATACTGGTTATTTACAAAGTTTGCTGCAATGCATACATCTGGGTGGGGGCATGGTAATTTAAGGATCACCCTAGAGGATTGTTTGCATCTTTTAAAACAACCAGTCAAGCCTTCTGTGCTTCCTATGTGCACATGTGCTTTACCTTTAAAGGGACAAGACACCAGTTTTCCACAGAGGCTGTTCATGCAAATTACAGAGACCTCAAGAAGAAAAAACAACCCCACCCCAGCCCTTTTCACCTTCTTCTCTGGAACCAAAGAATATCTCAGGATTTGAAGGTTCTCCCAACGAGGTGCCTCGTCATGTTGAGACAGCTAAACCTGTCGGGAAAGAATAGATTTTTATTCTTTGCATCCCAATTCAAACCTCCTGACGGTAAGAACCGTTTGCTGGTGAACTGGACTGCCTCAAGGGGTGGTGGACTCATTTTTATCAGAGGTTAAAAAGCCACTCGCCGGCGATGCTTTCCTGCATCAGGGTTGGGCTTGATGAGCGTTGACGTCTTTCCCACTGCTCTGTTATTCCATGCATTTTAAATACTACCTTCTGCCACTTTTATTGCTGTGCCATCCTTTATTCTTGTTGCTATTTTTCTTAAACATGAGAGCATTTTGTAAAAATATGGCTCAAATCCTGTTGTTCCGTGTAGTAAGAGTAGGTGAACTGAATCAGTGGGAATTTGTTGAATCAACGCCTTCATAGATTCTGCTCATTCCAATGGACGTAACTCTAGTTGCAAATTATTACACTAAGCAGGAGGATTTATCATATTTCACCTTTTAAAAAAAGTATCGTGGCACTTTTGATATTAACTAATGTATTCCAATGTGAGTTTTCAGGGCTTGAAATTCAGTTCTTCACACTCATGGAGTGCAATACCTGGATACAGGTTTATAACTGCTACAAGTTACAAGTTGTTTCAGGAATAGTTCTTAAGCACATTCTTAAAGTTACATAAAGTTTCAGTATTTTTCTTTAACCTCTTCTATCTTAACTAATACAGATAACACTCTGACTATTCACTCCTTACATTCTCTCTCTGCCTCAAACCCAAACTATTTTCCTTTCTCTTCAAACCTTTCTCTCTATCTCAAAAACCCTGTCTCTGTCTATCTAAACGCCGCCGCCTCCTGCTGAGTCTCTTATACCTTGTGACTCCACCCCTCCGGTGCTCCCATTGGTCTATGCAAATAGCATATGAATATTCATGACCTGGGTGAACACCACAACAACGATACGGAGACGAAATACAGATTTACAACTGCTACAATATTTTAGTAACACAACTATACTTAGACAAAGTACAGGTTTACAACTGCTATAATATTTTAGCGTTAAGACTTTCTGTAGTGTGAGATTGGATTTACCACAGCACTGCTACTGTCCAGTTAAATTTTCCATAGACCTTGGGAGGCCAGAAGCTCAGCTGTGTTAATCGTACAGCCATAGAAAAGGGAAGTTGGAAGGGGCCCACAAGGCCATCAAGTCCAACCCCCTGCTCAATGCAGGAAAACAAATCAAAGCAGATCTGACAAAGATGGCTGTCTAGCTTTCTCATGAATGTCTCCAGTGTTGGAGCACTCACCAACTCCCAAGGTCACTGGTTCCGCTGTCGTACTGCTCTAACAGTTAGGAAGTTTTTCCTGATATTCAACCGAAATCTGGCTTCCTTTAACTTGAGCCCATTGTTGTGTGTCCTGAACTCTGGGCTGATCGAGAACAGATCTTGCTCCTCCTCTGTAGGACAGCCTTTCAAATATTTGAAAAGTGCTACCCTATCACCCCTCTGTCTTCTTTTCTCAAGGCAAAACATGCCCAATTCTTTCAGCCTTTCCACATAAGGCTTGGTTTCCAGCCCCCTGATCATAGTCCTGGTTGCCCTCCTCTGAACTTGTTCCAATTTGTTAGCATCCTTCTTGAAGTGTGGTGTCCAGAACTGGACACAAGACTCAAGGTGAGGCCTGACCAGTGCTGAATAGAGGGGAACTAGCACTTCGCGGGATTTGGAAACTACACTTCTATGAATGCAGCCTAAAATCGCATTGGCCTTTTTTGTAGCCACATCACACTGTTGGCTCATATTTGTGATCTATGAAAATTCCAAGAGCCTCCTCGCTCGTAATTTTGCTGAGCCAGGTATCCCCCATCTTGCAACTGTGCAATTGGTTTCTTTTGCCGAGGTGCAGGACTTTGCACTTATCCTTGTTGAATTTCATTCTGTTGCTTTCGGCCCAGGGTTCCATCCTATCAAGGTCATTTTGAATTTTGTTTCTGTCTTCTAGGGTATTAGCTATTCCGTCCAATTTGCTATCATCTGCAAATCTGACGAGCATTCTCTGCCCTCCCTCATCCGAGTCATTAATAAAAATATTGAAGAGCAACAGGCCCAGGACTGAGCCTTTGGGTACCCCACTTGTTACCTCCTCCCAGTTAGAGAGGAACCGATTAATCATCACCCTCTGAGTACGATTCTGTAGCCAACCGTCGACAGCATTCCCTCTGTCTATCAGGGAGGTGACCTGATCAAAAAATGAGATCAAATTAGTTTGGCAGGATTTGTTCTTGACAAATCCGTGTTGGCTTCTAGTTATTACTGCTTTGTTTTCTACGTAGGTGCTTGCACAATGACCGCTTTAGGATCTGTTCCAGAATTTTGTCTGGGGTTGATGTTAGGCTGACTGGCCTGTAGTTCCCAGGTTCCTCTTTTTTGCCCTTTTTGAAGATAGGGACAACATTAGCCCTCCTCCCATCCTCTGGCATCTCCCCCGTTTCCCATGATTTCAAGAAAATAAAGGCTAGCGGTTCTTCAGCCAGTTCCTTCAGTCCTCTCGGATGCAGTTCATCCGGCCCTGGAGATTTGAACTCGTTCAAGGTGGTAAGGTATTCCTTGACTATTGGTTTACCAATCTCCAGCTGCAATCCTGTCCCCCCCCCCCCCCACTTGCTCTTCCAATTTGTTTGGAAATCCATCGTCTGTCTTACGGGAAAAGACGGAACTAAAATAGGAATGGAGCCCCTCTGCCTTTTCTTTGTCCTCTGTTCTCATTTTTCCCTCTCCATTGTGGAGCTGTGCCTTGACGTCTTTGGTTTGTCTTTGACAAACGAAGTTGGAACCTCAAACGATGCCAAAGTTTTATACCAGTTTTGCACCCCCTTTCCCCCTAAAACTCATCGTTTGTGCCCCTATGCCACAGTCTATCTAAAACCTCACCATGTAGGGTTCCTGTAACCACCCCAACGTTGTACACACTGTTGTGTAGGCGTACAAAACATAGTACAAAACTGGTACAAAAGATAACCATTTATACCATTTTGGAAAGGAAAGATGTGATACTTATTTTAAACCATGAACAAATTACTAGCTTTCAGCCTGGGTTGTTTGCAGTGGGGAAAAAACTCTTGATAAAATTCCAATAAAATCTAATAAAATAATAGCTAGATTCTGGTAGTCATCATGATTCATTAAAGCAACCCTATATGTAGACCACTATCTTATACTAAATCCCTGGTGAAACGGTGTGAGAACATTGCTCAGGTACAAAAATGGAGATAAAGTCAGCTTAAGCAGATGATGCTTACATTGTTAAATCATGATGTTGAATATTAATTGGGGGAGTTTAAACCACAGTGGGTGCCTTCGTATCTCTATATTACTGCATAGATTCTGTGCATGGTGAATGGTATGCTTAATGGTCGTGGACGTCCGTGACCTGCAGAATTGATCCCACGGTTTGTTCCAGTGCAGACGTCACAAACAACATTGAAACCGTCTTAGGACTGGTCCAAAGGACCATTTTCCTGAATCAAAGTTTTAGAGCAGAAGGAAAAACTAGTGTTGGCTTACTGGCTGTCCCGAGTCTGAGCCTTGAGTTGCTGCCTCGCCTCCCCCGCCGCCTGCCCCCACCACTACCATCAACCTCCTTGCCACCGCCCACCATCTTCAGAGACAGCGGGCTGGCTTCTGTTGCCAGAGACAGCCCACCATCTCTGGGCATGTGCCGGCTTATCCGATGGCCTGCGCATATGTGGGTGGGGGCAGAAGACCAGCTGCTGCTTCTCTTCTGGCTCTCGCTCCTTCAGATGCCTTTGCCTCGTGACCCCTCGTTGCTGCTCCTGCTCCACCACCCCGGCCACCGCTCAGGGGAGCCACGAGTCCAAAAGGTTTGGGAACCACCAGCTCCAGCCGGCATGGCGGGCCGACCTCCCGAGGGCCGTCTATGCCACAGGCAGGTGAAGGAACGATCGCCTGTCGTCCTGCAGGCATGGATGTGGTGCCGGAACTGGTCCGTTGCTGGGGAACGGGGCTGAGCAAGTCCTGAGGTCCAGGGGCACACACACACACTCAAGCTCAGACCCTGGAGGGCCTCAGCTACTCCCACGACCGAAATGCAAGGAGAAAGGATGGGGATAAACATTTGGAACAATGATTTTTGAAGAATGGCAAAGCCACTGGCGCCCTCGTGCAGCCAAGAACATAATTACAAAGTTAAAAGGGAGGGTGCTGGAAAAATGGGCTTCTTGGAAGCAAAGGCTGCCACCTGATGTTTCATTTACTGAACTTCATGAGACCTGCTTCTGAGTTGACATCGATATTATCATGTTGCATTTCCACAGAGTTTTGGTGTGTGTGTTTTTAAATGATAGAAACAGGCATAAGCCTACCACGTGTTGTACCAGTTTCGTCCAAAACCCTGGAGATCTCTAGGAGAAAACTTGGAAGAGAAGTTTTTCTCAAACAGATAACATGCATGCAGCTTTTGCTTGACCGTCTCATGACAGAGATCAAATCCAATCACGGCTATCCGGAATGAAATCCCACCGACCAACATTTATTATCACTGCACCGAGAGCGCAGCAATAGATATTGTGCAACAGTGCAAACCAGATTCCATAAGGCAGTTCTGCAAATGAGAGTGCCCCAAACAAAAATTATCACTTTGAAACCGGACTTTGGATCAACATCAAATTTAGCACAGCTGTAGCAGACACTCTCTGTGTTGGTGCCATGCTCAAAGTTATGCCACAGATGTTACACGCCAGTGTATTCTATTAGCTTCTGAATGGGCGAGGTTCTCGCGTTTGGATAGATGGACATTTGCTGTTTTTACATCTGGACCCGGCACTCACCATGGAGACCCAGGTGTCGTCCGTGGTCCGTTCTGCACATTTCCACCTTCGGCGGATTGCCCAGCTGTGTCCCTATCTTGATATGGGGGCCCTCACCACTCTGGTCCATGCACTTGTAGTCTCGAGATTAGACTACTGTAATGCGCTCTACGTGGGGCTGCCTTTGAGACTGACGCGGAAACTTCAGATGGTGCAGAATGCGGTGGCCAGAGTTCTTACTGGGGTGAAAAGGTACCACCATATTTGCCCCACTCTGGCCGCCTTGTATTGGCTGCCCATTCGTTTCCGCGTTGATTTCAAAGTTCTTCCGATCACATATAAAGCCCTAAATGGTTTAGGACCTCGATATCTGGCAGAGCACCTTCTCCCACCCAGTTCTGCCAGAGTCACTTTTTCCAGTCAGGCTGGGCTGCTGAGGGGCCTAACGCCAAGGGAGGTCCGGAAGGAAAGAACGAGGAACCGGGCCTTCTCGGCTGTGGCCCCTTGCCAGTAGAAATCCGCCTGGCTCCCTCTCTGGGTGTTTTCAGGAACAAACTTAAAACCTGACTATTTGGGCAGGCTTTCCCTCCTGCCATATCTTAATTTTGGTATAGATGAGTGGGATAGAAATCTAATAAATAAATAAATACCATGTTTCCCCAAAAATAAGACAGGGTCTTATATTAATTTTTGCTCCCAAAAACGCAGTAGGGCTTATTTTCAGGGGCTGTTTTATTTTACAGTCATGTCATCTTCTTCTGGTTGCTGCACAATGGTGGAGGGCAGGGTTTCACTTAACTGGGGCTTATTTTCGGGGTAGGGCTTATATTACGAGCATCCTGAAAAATCATACTAGGGCTTATTTTCAGGTTAGGTCTTATTTTCGGGGAAACAGGGTAAATAAATTACCCCAGCCTTGCTCAGAGAGCAGGTTATTACGTGCCGTCAAATTGCCTCCAAGTCAGTTACATTTTATATTATTGTACAGCGGAGATCAACAAGCATTGGAGGCAGCTGGCACCAGACCTTCCACCATGCCTGTTTCTCCATTGACTTGATGAAGTGGCTCATTGTTGGTGTAGGTTGTCAACAAAATAGAAGCCTGGGCACTGCCCTGGGGAGATGATTCCTTTGAGCACTCAATCAATCGAGTTGTCTTGAACATTAATGAAAAACCTGCAATTTTGCAAAAGAGTTGCTATTACTTCAGTTAGCTTATAATCCTCGGTAGACTACAGAATGTTTGCAGTAGTAACTGAGGGTGCCAGCAATGCCTGAAAGGTTCACGGAGGCTACTCTTCTTGTCTTTCTAGTTCCAAAGCCATCCTCAATATCTTACATATGTTAAATACAGGATCTGTGCAATACCGTTCTTCCAAAGCCTGGGTCCAGCCTCTTGTGGTACGAGAAGTGGTTTCACTGCTTCCGTGAAAATGTTATGGATTTCTGATATTCCCCAAATTGAACACTATGGTTTCTGTGTCTTGTTTTCTTGGCATGATCAATTTTTTTGGAAAGGCGGTTTAAAAATCCAATTGACAGAGCAATAGATTGAGAGACCATCTCCTTGTGAGTCTGCTCCTGCTGCAGCTGGCTGGCGTAGTGGCAGATCCCCTCGTCGGGCACACCCAACGCGCTACATCTGGATCCTGGGGTGAGGCCGGGGAGAACGCCGACACCAGCCTTGCAGGCACAGCTGTGTTGGGCGGCTGAGCTAGAGATAAAAGGCCAGCCAGAAGACTCCCAACGGGGAGGAAGACTGGCAAGGATCCTGAAAGCTGGTCTGTGCTCAGGGAGGAGAAGTCTGTGCTGAGACGCTGCCGCAAAAGGAGCTGGCTAAACCGCCGGAAGCAACTGCCAGGCTAAGACGAGATGGAGCAAAGCTCCAAAAGCCAAGGCTCCCAGAAAGTGTATGAACGGTCCTCCTGTCTGAGACCAAGGACTAAGGGGAGGGGAGCCCCCGAAGGGCAGGGTGCCTCCTGCCTGCCTGCAAAGCCGCTGGTGGTTTTCCTTAAGAGACACGCTGACCAAGCTGACGGATTCACTTTGGGAGTAAAGTAACTCCTCCCTGGTGCCCGTAAGACTGTGTGGACCTGTTGAACTGGGGCCTGTGGCTCATCGCAGGAGCTGGACCTACCTGCCCAAAGGGGCCTGACTCTGCAAGCACTTCTTCCTTCCCCAGCTGGACAGAGACAGGATCTGACAAAAACTGTGTTGCGCCCAGCCCAGAAGGGGGGAAAGAAGCCCTCTTAGCAGGATTGTTTTTGTATCTCCTTCCTTCCTTCCTTCCTTCCTTCCTTCCTTCCTTCCTTCCTTCCTTCCTTCCTTCCTTCCTTCCTTCCTTCCTTCCTTCCTCTTTGCAGTGCTTTATCAATGTATTTTGAAGTATCACTAAGGTAGATGTTAATTTATGCAAATGATCTCAAGGAACTGAAGGTGTTAATTGAAAGGAGGAGTTTTGTTTCTGGAGATGATTATAGAAATCACTTCTTCAACCAGAATTCATGGAGAGTGGGACTCAAGGTCCGAGAAAACAAGGGCATAATAAAATACTGGATTTGGGAACTCCAATCACACAGAAGAACCGGACCATTTTCAGTTAACCGCATTATCTTTTGAACTCTGCTGTGAGTAAGATCAGTCCTCCTTTTCCCAACATACGGCCTCTGGCGTTGTGGGTTATGACGTTCTGTATTATGTGCTGAGTTATGAGCCAGTGGCATGAGCGATGTTTGGTCCTGAGTGCCAGGGTCAAACGTTGAGAGCTCCCATAGGTTGGCTCTCAAGCTTGCAACAATGAGAGCATTAGAAGGTTTGTTTGCATAAGAGAGCCAGAAACTCAAGACTTTCCCCCCTCTCTCAAATGGCTTTTTAAAAATTCAGTACTGTATTAATCTCCCCAAGCTTGGATTCCTTCCAAATAATAAAAAAAAAGTGGGGGTTGGGGCTAACCATTCTGTTTCAAGGTAAGCAAGTTTGGTCTTTTCAATTTATTTGATCGGTTTTAAATATGCCAACACAGGAAGTTGCTGGTTGCTCCAGGGATCCCCTACCCTGGGATCTCCAGAGTCACAAAAACCAGGATCCCAGTCCCCCACATCTCTTCCTCTGATGAAGGCCTCCAGCTCTAGTCTTCTTATCCCTGCTGACGCTTCCCCCTCCACCTGCCCTGAATCAGGCTGCTTCCCTTCTGCCAGCTGCAGAGCAGCTGTAAGGTGGCCCTTTTAGTTTAGAAACAGATGCCCCAAGCCAGCTGATAAAGGGCACTTTCCTGAGGGAACCCATTTTATGGGTGTATCACTCAGATGTCTGAAATTTCCAGGTCAAGTTGTTATGATGGATTGGCAGCCCCGCAGGCAACGTTATCCGTCCGAAGAATGATTTACAGGGGCTGTTGGGCACAGTAGACAAGTCCTGTCCTTCACCCTTCGAGGTTGGGGTGACGGATCTGCATTACGCAGTCTGATCAACCCCGACGACACTGACCTAATTATAATTTATGATGTCAAACGAGATGTGGGTCTGCATTATTTCCAAGGCCTGTTTCTTCATGTAAACCACATAACTCATTTTCCCTTGCTTCTCCTGTTGTGAAGCGCCTAGAACAGCGCATTGCATTAATGAGGCGTTAAATAAATAAATAAATAAATAAATAAATAATAGAATTTTGTTAAGCACCATATCCTGAAGTGTCATTTTGTAAACTTGTGTGAAGACAACTTTTCCTCCCTCCCTCCCTCCATTCATTCATTCATTCATTCATTTCTATACTGACCATCTAAGCAATGATCACTCTGGGCAGTATACAAACAATCACATGATATGAAAACAACATAAGGTAAAGGTAAAGGTTCCCCTTGACATTTAGTCCAATCGTGTCCGACTCTAGGGCACGGTGCTCATCCCCGTTTCCAAGCCATGGAGCCAGCGTTTGTCCGAAGACAGTTTCCGTGGTCACGTGGCCAGCGTGACTAGACACGGAACGCCGTGACCTTCCCACCGAGGTGGTACCTATTTATCGACTCGCATTTTTACATGCTTTCGAACTGCTAGGTTGGCAGGAGCTGGGACAGGCGATGGGAGCTCACTCCATCACGTGGATTCGATCTTACGACTGCTGGTCTTCTGACCTTGCAGCACAGAGGCTCCTGCAGTTTAACCCACAGCGCCACCACGTCCCTTAAAAACAACATAATTAAACCCAAATTAAATTGAAAATGAAGCAGGCGGAAGGCTCGGAGATCAATGGGGCATGAGGAAGAGGAACAAGACGAACAGCAAGGTGAAGACGGGGTGGACGCAAAGGGAGAAAGTGAAGAAAAGGGAAGTCCTAAACCTCGGAGGAAAAGAAAGACAAAGACATAACCTGGACAATAAGAGTTAATGGCAACAATATTCGTCGTAACAAAGTTAATTAAGATCCTTAGAAGTTAAAATAACAAAGTTTAAAGGGGAATTGTGGAGACAGTATGTAATAATAATTGATAATTTGAGGAGGTTCAGTAAGGGGGAAGGAAAAGAAGGGGGAGAAAGATGATGAAAGGAAAGGGGGGAAATGCTAGAATAGTTAAAATAGTTAGCCAGGGGGATGCTGGATGTAGTTAGGTTTAGAAAGAACTAGCAAATACATGGGTATAATCTGAGGTTAGATAGGTAATTACATGGATTTATAATCAATTAGTCAAGTAGAATAAGTTGCCTGAATAAATTTATAAGGTCTTATGGTTTTTCTTTCTTTTACCAAAATGTCATTAAAATATGGGATGACACCCGGCAACCCTCACAAGAGGCCTTCCATAATGCCTTGAAATATCCCGGGGGCTACACTGGTATCAAACTGTAATCGCTTTACCTTAAAAGCCCCCGTATGTGTTACGATTGTTTGTGCCTCTGCGATGGCATCATCTACTGGTAATTGTTGATAAGCCTGGGCCAGATCAAGCTTTGCAAAGATCTTTCCACCATTCAGCGATGCCAGAAGATGACTCACTATTGGCACCGGATATGCGTGCTGTTGTAATGCCTGATTAACAGTGCATTTGTAATCAGCGCAAATCCGCACGGCCCCATTTGCCTTAAGAGGAGTAACAATTGGTGTCTCCCATTGAGCATGGGGCACTGACTCTAGGACCCCCTGAGCTATCAACCGATCCAATTCTTCATCAATTTTAGGCTTAATGGAACCCGACGTGCCTTTAAACAGATCGGGGCCACTGTTGGATTCAAATTAAACGAAATAGGTGGCCCAATGTAACTCCCCAAAGATCCGTCAAACACTGCTGCGAACTCCTTACACACATGTTATTTTTAAGCACATAGGGCTAAATTCAATTGCTAGACTCAACAAGAGTAGATTCATGGAACTGAGGATACTTACCAGGTGTTAACTTCTTAAGTTCCATTTATTCAGTTGTTATATCAGTTACAGGTAACCCATGAAATTGATACGTGAGATATAATGGTGGTTTTTCAAAGATCTAAAGTTCCTTCTTGAGTATTTCAACAAGGATTATATTGTTCACATTTGACAATGATGTAAAATTCTTAATAAATAAAACAAAAATACAAATGGAATGATGTAGAATATGAAATTCAGTTATTAGGCATTAGCAATAAGATGATATTGAAAGGAAACCTAATCTAGACATAAGTCAAAACTACTTAGTCAATTTATTGTAGATATTTGTGTTTAATATATTTACCTGTTACATGTTTATCTCACTTTCCAAGAAAAAATACTCAAAGCAGCTGAAAAAAAATCACTGGAACTGAATCAACGTGTCTTCCCACCCATCAGCAAGAATTTCAGACTAATGAAGAAGATAACTTTTAATGCACATAACCCTAGTGAAAAGGAGAATGCTTGAATTTCACCAGACCTTTTAAAAAAAGCTGAATTCCTCTATATTTCAAATGTAAGGGATGGTTCTTGAATTCCTCGTGTTTATTAGTTTCGAATATCTCAATAGAGGGACAGTCCTTTAGGTCGAATTTCCACTTTGTTGAGACCCCCTGACCCTGCCATGAAAGCAAAACACTTGCCTTTAGAAGGTGTTTTGCTTCCCAGCTTTGTGGCTGGGAAATAAATAAATGCACCAACACAGACTTCGTCTCTTTGCAAAAAAGCTTCTTTAAGTTTGTAGGAAAAGGCATCCCAAACCAGACCAGTCGAACGGCTTCTTCGCCTTTCGGCACCTGCCTGGATGTTTCCCTTGTCAATGAGCCAAGGGTATGAAAGGTCTCAATTAAAGTCATCTTATCAGGCGCTGTTCTTGTTGCTGCCTTCTGTTTTCCCCTTGAGCAATGCTATCTGGGCCAAAGATACAATCTGTTGTGTTCCGTATTGTGAATTATGTGTGTTGTACAACATGAACGGCGTTGCTGGCCATGATGCCGGTGTCCTGGTGTGGAGGAGAGCAGCAACGTTATTTGAAGTCAAATAGTTTGATGCGCTGGCTAGATCCATGTGACCCTGTCCCAACTCATAAGCTTCAGATTACGTTTTCAGATTTTTCACTTAATCTCCCATGCTTAAATATAAATAACCTTCAATGTACAAGCCTTGTTTTTTGTTTTTTTGTGTTTTTTAATTGAATTTCTACCCTGCCCATCTAGACCAAAGGTCTACTCTGGGCGGCATTACAAGTTTAAAAACAGTTAAAACCAATAAACATACACTATAAATCCAAGATGGTAAGATGTGAATTTAAGATACAGCAGGAGGGAAAGCCTGCCCAAATAGCCAGGTCTTGAGTTTGCTTCTGAAGACACCCAGAGAGGGAGCCAGGTGGATCTCCACGGGCAAGTTGTTCCAGAGGTGAGGGGCCACTGCCGAGAAGGCCCGGTTCCTCGTTCTTTCCTTCCGGACCTCCGTCCGGCCTGGCTGGAACGAGTGACTCTGGCAGAACTGGGTGGGAGAAGGCACTCTGCCAGATATCGAGGTCCTAAACCATTTAGGGCTTTATATGTAATCGTAAGAACTTTGAAATCAACGCGGAAACGAATGGGCAGCCAATGTAAGGCGGCCAGCGTGGGGGAAATATGTTCTCTTGTACTGAGCTACTGTCATCCGAATCCAAGCCCGGTGTTGTCATAATGGCTCCAAAGCATCTCCTTTGACTGACAGAAGCTCTCTGGCATCTCAGTTAGAGAAAGTTGACCTGGGATGCCAGCAGATGAATCTGGGACCTTCTGCATGAAAATATGTGCTCCTCTACAAAGTTGAAGGTCCTGATGATAGATTTATGAAACACAAATTACAAAAACACACACTTTAGATTCAATCAGATGGTATTTGGCACCCCTCCAAATCATTATACCTCTAGACGGGGGTCCTCTGCACAAAGTCTAGAAGGAGAGAGAGAAAAAATTAGCTACTGGCTACATCTATGTATATTTGTGGACGTTTCTCTTCCCACAAACAGGGTAACAAGGCTAACTGCAGACACCTACAGTGAGCTGGCGGGGTTCTTCATAGGCTGCAACCTTGTGTTTAAAGATTCAAATGTGCCCACAAACCATCAACCTAATGTATGAAGGATGTTTCATAAACAGTAATCAACCGTGTCATGGAATTTGCAAGAAAGCTGCTGAGACACCATGAATTTGAATGCTATGTGGTGAAGGAAGAGATGGTTTTAACCTGCTTGAAACAATCGGAAGGCAGGGCCCTCCACAGAAGAGAGGACAGCTTGTCAATAAGATCCTGCATCGTTCCATATTATTCTCAATAAAAAAAAATAACAATAAAAGCGATAGCATCTTAGGGATTACAGCACTTGGCAATCTTATCTCAAAACGAAGCCATGTTCTACTGGTTTTTATTTAGACATTAGATTTGATCCTGGAAACTTGGAATAGTGGGTGCAGAAGTAAAAAATCCATATTCATAAACCAAAGATCTTTTAAAGGGCTGATGTAGGACTGGCAAGAGTCCCCCCCAGTAGTATAGGCCCCCTATACTACTCCCCCCCCCGACGCAAGAATGGGTTTTCCACCTCCTTGAGAATAAAGGTGACATGCGGTTCATTTGTCAACTGGGGGGGTTGGCAAGGGAGAGGCGGACGACACCCTCAAGGCCACGGGTGTAGCCATGGCGGGATTTGGATTTAAGGAGGAGAGGGAGGTAGGAGAGGAGGGCTTTTGGATTGGACACCGGAGACTGGCAAGCCTGCGAGGCCCAGGAGCTACTCTTGCTGGCAGAGCGGTCGACGGATGAATGGGAGGCGGTCTGCCGCCATGATCCCAAGACCGGGCAACGAATGGAGTTGCTAGTGCCGCCAGGGGAAGCCACCCAGGTCCGTCAGGACCAAGGCAAGCGCCAAGAAGCTCGGAGGCTCAAGAGCCAATGTCAAGGCCAACGTTGGCAGAGGGAGAATCAACGGCAAGTGGCCGTGTTGCAGAGACCTCCCGGTCAGCCTGCCTCCGACCAGAAGGTCAGCCTCTGGATGTTCCCTTCCCCGTGCCCCGCTGACCTGTGAGGGGCCAGCCAGCTCCAGGTAGAGTCTGGCTGCACCTCTGAAGAAGATTCCTGCTCCTGAGTTCTCGTCCATCACTCTATATCCACTACACCACACTGTGTATCCTTACCAGTGAGAGCACCTGATTTTTAAAAAAAGAGATGAAATTAGTTTGTAAGGATATGCTCTTAATAAATCTATATTTGTCTTCTTCTTATTTCTGCAATGGCTACAGAATACTTCAATAAGCACGGCTTCTTGAACATTTATCTATGGAAAGTTCTGACTCTTTTAATGGCCAGGGCAGAACACCTTCAAGTTAAAAAAAGAAACCAACCTGTAGCAGGAGTTATTTCCTTTTGAGGTA